>JARHVA010000451.1:737500-962500 GCA_037957365.1 Torreya grandis
TGAGAGCACAGGTAGTTTTATACATGGGTTTCATCAAGAACCATCAGTTACATAGATTTTTGAGATCATCACATAAATTTTTAAAATCTTGAATTGGGTTTTAGATATATTAGAGGTAATTTTACATCAGTATCAACCTATGGCTGAGATATCACATCAACCTTAGCATGGGATATGTGGTGTTTTTTAATCATAGTGTTGATTTAGTCATTATACATAGATGCATGAGGAATATCTACATGTTACTCATTGAAAAATTCCCCATAGTCGTAGAAGGTGTGCGGTGTTACAACAACATGTTATCCTGATGCTACCTCAATAAAATACACATATGCAACATGTTGAGGCAATAAGCATCAAACTGAATAAAGTCTTAAGAGATTGGTTTGGGAGGGTTCATCCTTCTATCATCTATTGTTATTATAGTGTAACTAGTCACATCAACCAAAAATGTCTATGGGGGGCACCCATGTATTTTGGTTCCATATGGAATGCATAGGGTGGTTAGATCTATATAGACTTTGATTTTGATGATGGATAGGGAAATGTTTTTAGTATGCATTGGTCAAGACCTAGTACTTGAGTTGAGGTTAGTGGTTTTGGGACCATTATTTTTTTATTTATCACTTGCATTTTTATGCTTATTTATTTGTTGTTATAAATGTGTGAATCTATTTTGGACATATGTGCTATTGTAGAAACCTAAATCTGTGATAATATCCAGTTAGGATTTTGGCCAAATCCCACATAAAATGCATAATCTGGCCTAAAAACACTAAAATACACTAAATGATGTGAAACTAACATATTCAAGTGTTGATTTTATCTCGAGTATCATTAGGCAATGCAATTTGTGGTCTATCTAACTTTGATCAAATCATTTCAAGTCAAAATGCCAATTTTATACCTGGGTGCTCTAGATTGATTTTTCCTATCAAATCTCTTACACAAGATACGTGACTTTGTTATTTGTTATTGATAACATCATAAATGGGATAATGGATCCAATGCATATGACAGTGACTTCCATTTTTAATCTAATCAAATTTTGGACCAATAACAAGGCATTCTGATAATTTGAGTAATTTGTGCACAAAGTGCTTAAACATGCTTAAGAACTAAATAACTCAAATCAAGGCCTAATTAATAATTCCATGGAAACTTGTTGAAAATTTTTTTTTGTAAATAAATATGGAATATCTACATCATCAGGTAACCTCATTTCTTGGGAAGACATCCCTAGGCCATAAATGCCATAAATATCAAGATTCATGCCTCCCATACCTCATCAAAGCTCTCTATGTCTCTTAATTGCTCCTTTATCCCAAATATTGATGAGCCTATTTATAAAATTAATTCAAAAAATTGACTTGATCCTCAACCACACATCTCAATCTCAAGATGGATGGTTCAGGTTGATTCAAGACATTCTCAAAAATCTATAAATAGAAAGGCCATGAACATCATTTCTAAGCTATTTTTGTGCAAAGTTATAATGCAAGATTGGTTCCAAAAGATTCAAAAAACTAGTGGTACCATGCCAAATTGATTCCAAGCCAAGCCAAGACATAATCCAAAGGTGATAAGGATAGATGAAGGTGGACAAGCTTCCATTGCCAAGGACTTCATGAGTACAAAACTGAGTAAGCCACTACTACAAAGGCATTTGGAGCATCCAAGGAAGGTGAAGGAATTATTGTTGTTTTTCCTTACTTTTTAGTTATGTTTGGAATTTGTTTTTATTACTAATCTAACCATAATAACTAGGCATGAAAATGTTAGCTTAGTGTGTTTTTGATTTGGTTTCATTCACTAACACCATACTAATCTCCTCTTCTTAGTCAAGTTCCTAGTTCACAACTATCACCCTTTTTTTGTTTATCACATTGGAGTTAAATGATAAACTAAAAATTTATTTTTGATGTTCACTCATACTTATAATTTTAATTTTGGTAGCTATTGTTGTATGTTAAGGCAATGAACACCTATAGTGGTGGTGTTTGACTTTGAAAGTTAACATATTTCAAACCATCGAATGCCTCTTTAACTGGCATGTTTGATTGATTTTTTTGTGTTTCTTGAAACATATATTAAAACATTTAATATTTGAGTGATTGTGTTAGCATGGTGTATAGAAATATTTTTCTCACATACAAGTATCCTTCTTATTCTAGTGGCATGACTTATTCAGTGTTTCATCTTTTGCTAGATAGTGAACCTTGTTAGATCTTGGCAAGAAAACTTAATTCCAAGATTGTAGTATTGTTTATCTATTTGATTATTTGTTCATGAGATGGAGATTCTCCAAATAGATTAATCATGATTTTAGTTTGACCATATTCTCATTGAATCCATGGAATTTAAGTTTCTTGTAGTATTGACTTTACTTTTGGTTTACGAGTCTGCAATATTTTGAGGCATCTTGAAACTATGTTAGTGTGAGTGTCAACATGGTTTGAAATTCAATAGTGTTATATTGGTGGATAAATCATGTGCATGTTTTTTTGATGTAATGTATTAATCATTTGTATGGCTTGATGAGCAGTACAAGTTTTTCACAATTATGTTTCTTGAGAATTATTTTATGGGATTGTCATCTTGACTTCTTTGGTAGTTGAGAGCCTTGATTGACTATATTTTCAAACATATAAGAAAATATATGTACATTAATTCATGTAGATTAGTAGGGAATCTTGGGTTTATATTTTTAGGTCTAAATACTTTTAGTAGAATGATAACTTTCAATGATCTTTGAAAATCAAAAAAGTATTTGAGAAGCACTTAGACATATAGATAGATTTCATAGTAGACTAATTTATGTCATGTACTTTAAGAATTATCTATATTGATAAGATTAGTCCCTATGAGTGATGCTAGATGGTAGTAGTTGAGATACATGATAATTAGACATGTGAACCAATATAGGTCCTATGGTACTTTTGAGGCACTACGATACCATATACAGGGGTTGTCATTTATTACTTTCATTTTATTTCAATTGTGAGATATGTTATGGTGGAACTATTATGTAGGATGATGTTACAGGTATTGATCTTACCTCTAGGAGGTAATAGAGATGGTTTACTTACCTCTTGGAGTTAATATATTTTGTTTTCTTATCTATGGGAGGTAATTAATAGTGTAACTCTTACCTTTAATAGGTAATCAAGTTATTTGCTCTTAGCTTTAGGAGGTAAATACGATGTCTCTTACCATTGGGAGGTAATTGAGATGATTTTCTCTTGCCTTTAGGAGATAATCAATACTTTTATTTTGTACTCCCATTGGGTGACTTCCAAAGTCACATAGTGTTCATGATGTGATCTATATTTCACCAATTTTTTGTTGGACTTATTTTAATTTTATTGAACATTTTTTTGTTAGGAATGGTAAAGGCATTCCAACCCAAGAATCCAAAGCATTAGAAACAAAACATCACACAAGGAAGCTAAAAATATGATATGCAAAAATAATTCAAATCATATATTATTTAGAATGAAGCATGCTAGTACAATAAGAAAGTTGTTGCATAAATAGGCAAGGTGAAACATAGAACTAGACTAACTAGCCAATGTGGGATAATCCTCACATAGGAAAAACTCACTAAAGGACAAAATAGCTAGCTAATACACTATAAAATGTGATAAAATACATGAAATACATACTCTAACACCCCCCACTCAAGTGAAGCAAGGGGATAACAAAAGCCAAAAAAGAAATAGTGGCATATCCACAATATGATTCTAAAAAACTAGGCCTGATAAGGTACTCATGTACAATATGTATCCTGAAATGAATAAGGAATATGTCCTCATGAACATCCCCTAAGGACAACTACTAAAACCTAAATCATGACATGCAACTCAAAAAAATGAGGTGATGTAAAAGGATTTGTGAAGATGTCTGCAACCTATTGCTGAGTCAAATGGTACTCCAAGATAATAACACAATCCTAAATGTGCTATAATGAATGAATTACATATGTACCTCAATGTGCTTAGTTTGTTTATGCTCAATTGGGTTGGGAGATATATGAATTTGACTCTGGTTGTCACACCAAAGTAAATTAGGTGAATCCTATGTGAAGCCAAACTCTATTAACAATTGACAAAGCCAAAGAATTTGTTGACTTATTGTAACTATTACCTTGTACTCAACCTCTACAGATGAAAGTGGAATATCCTATTAGTTCTTGCATAACCAATAAATAAGAGAATAACCAAGACAAAATATGTATCAATAAGTGGAAAACATGTCATCAAGAGAACCTACCCAATCTAAATCATTGTATCTGACCAAATGAGTAGAACCCCCTGATGTAGTGTAATCCAAAATGAGTAGTGCCTCACATATATCATAAAATCCTCTTGGAAACCTACCAATGACTATCATTAGGTTCATGTGTAAACCTAGATACAATCCCAACTACAAATAAAATGTTAGGGTGAGTATGGGTCAAATACATAATACTCCCACCAATCTACCTATTTAATGTAGGATCACAAAGTGTATTAGTATAAGAGTCATTGAGAGTCACTTCAAATTGAAAAGGAGGACTTGTCTTGTAATTAACCATGCCAAAATGTTGAAGAAGAACAAGGTTATACTTTTTTTGACTCAAATAAATCCATGTATCTGATTGAGAAATTTGTAAACCAAGGAAGAAATGCAAAAGGCCAAGATATGTCATGTCAAACTATGATGAAAGAAACTATTGAATAGTTTGAATCTAAGATAAGGAGTTGCATGTGAGAAGTAGATCATCAACATACAAGACTGGAATAACAATGTCCTCTTTAATACATTGAATATACACCATGGGATCAGAGTGGTAGTGAACAAAGATAGTTCAGAGAAGAAATGAATCCATATTATCATAAAAATCTTGAGGGACCTATTTGAGACCATAAAGAGACCTCCTAAGTTGACAAACAAGAGAATAATAATGAACAAACCTAATTGGCTGATCCATATAGATTTCCTCGTGCAAGTTTCCATGCAATAAAACACTCTTAACATCCATTTGATATACTAGCCAACCCTAAGATGAAGCTATTGTCACCAAATATTTCACCCTAGAGGAGGTTTTTTAAGCCTCCTCTAGATTTTTCAACATGTAAATACTCCTAGATATGTGGGTTTACCTATAGTAGAGGTAAACCTCTAGGTTTAAGGGTTATCTCCCTAAATATACCTTGAAATTCTTATCACCTACTTAACTAGTTACTTGTGGGAAAAGAGATAAAAGTTTTGATGAAATAAAACTAATCTAAGGAGGTGATACACTAGGTGATTTCCATAAGACCATCATACTTATTTCACTAAGAAACAAGACCTATAAACTAGCTTCAAAGTCTTATGAGGTTCTAATATAAGTGCTTTAATATACAGGTGATATGCATGAGGCAACCCAAGGTAAGTGGACCAAAGGGATTGCACACAATAAGGATAATTAGACACTTGAAAGGATCTTAACACACTAGATACACTCTATATGACCTGTTAGAATAGGAACTCTTACATAAACATGAGAGGATAAGGAGAATCAAGGATAGAATATTATCACTTAACATCACCATACATCACTTTTCACTCTTAGACAAATGTTCATGAACTCAAAACTAGACTTGCATTTATTTTTCAAAGACAAAATAAAATGTCAATCTAGTAGGGATTCACCATACATGTTGTGGTATTAGTCTACAAGAGTTAAAATTACTACTACTTAAAGAATTTGAGATAGACCAGAAGAGAGTGTCCTTCAAAAGTCCTAAAATGTGGTGAGTCATAAGAAAATTATCTTGTCAAGCCTCCTTGGAATGCTCCACAATATAAAGGGTTAGATGTGATGATTTTAATGAAGTGGGAGTATAGACCATGCAAAGGTGTATCATAGGACAAATGTTATTACTAAAAGCAAAAACTCCTAAAATGTGGTGTAAGACTCCTCATTTACATGCCTAAAAATTCATCTTCATCATTTAGCCTCCTTGGAATGCTCCACTATTATATGCTAGGGATAGATGTGATTATTTTAATGAGAGGGAGAAAATTTTGGTTGTATAACATTCTCTCTCCCAACATGCATTGGAGGTGTCCTTAATCATCAAGATTATTTCTGGACATAAGTTATCACTACCTACAATCCAAATAACTCCTCTTTCACTCACCCTTCACACTTGGCACCAAATTTGTCTTAGAATTTTCCAATACAATCTAACATAAATAAGAGTGTATGACACTTTTAAATATCCCTCAATATATTTATAAATTCATTAGATAGACCTTAAAAGGCCACCCAGCTTGGAGTTTTCATCTTCTCACTAGGTGATCACTATGCTAGTTTTGGACTGACTCCTTGAGATGAAATGCACTTGCAGAGAGACTTGTGAGCTTAGGCCTTGAAGAATGAAATGAAACATTTTGAGTTATATTAATTTCAATTCTCTCTCTTATTCTAAGGTGACTTGTCATCACTTAGAACCCTTCCACACCTGCACAACACATAAAATGATGGTGTGATCAATAAAAGAGTAATTTCCACCCTGTAGCCAATTTAAATATCATACAAGTAGGGTGAAGTCCAAATGGGTGAAAAGATATAGATTTAGGGAGTCCTCTATAAGATCCAATCATTTAACTAGGTCTGACTGGTCCATTATATGCCTCTTGGATACCTCTCTTTCTTCATTTTCCTAATTGGGTCACTAACAAGGGTTCTAGAGGGTTTAGGAGATGTTTTGCCCTCTAAGGATTATTCATACAAGTCTAACATTGGAACTCTAAATAAATTCCAACAAAAACAGATATTCAAGACAAGACTTGCTATTCAACATTTGATAAAACTCCTCAAACTCCCAGGTCAAAGTGTCCATGTAGGTGTGAGCTCTCAAAGTTGCCTTCTCAAATTTTTTCATGCCTTCTTACATAGGCTTGAGTTGGTTTTAAGCCAAAAAGTGGCTTTTCTATGGTCCTTTTCATTATTATAACCCATCACCTCAAACACATTTTATAACTCCTCATTGAAGGTGTCTTAATGTATTTTAAATTCTCCCTTGATGCTATAAGTGAAATCATTACCCCTCTAGGGCTTTAGGCCTAATCAAGGCCTAGTAGGCTCATCACCCCTGCATACTTATGGATTTAGGCTACCTTGTTGAGTTTCTATCCCTATGCATGTTTATTCTTGATTTAGATCCATGTCTATACAAATCTATAAAACATCACAAACATTATTCTCAAGGTCATCATCAACCTCTTACTCACCTTGTCATCTACTTTTCTCAAAACATTGTAGATTTGCATCTTTGGGGAGTGCCCTCTATCTAAGATAAAAAAGGGCTCAACATATCCCCTATTATCCCATAAAAAAGAGAAGGTGTGATGAGATTATCCAAGTGATTGGGTATATTTTTTTCAAATTTTGGCCTCGTGTTTGACTTGGTCTCATGAATACTCCATATTTTCTTCCAAACATCACTAAACCGCTCAAGGCTTTTTAAACTACCAAGTAACTCACTGTGTAAGATTTTTGAGTGTTTCTCATGCTTGGTACACCTTAAGGATGGATTTCATGACTATCTTGGAAAAGTTTTCCTTATATAAGATTATCTTATGAGATTGTATAATTATACTAAAGGTGTTCACAATGATCACAAACTCCCTATCATCCATTCTTGCATCTTTAACTCATGTCTTTATTACAAAAAACTAAGATGACTGACTAGTAAACTGATTTTGCCTCAAATGTTTCACTTCACCTGAAAAGGGTGTTGGGGCACTATGTGGGGGTGTGTAGGTGTATTTACATGATAGACCTTATATATTCAATTCCTAAAGGACTTTCTTGGAGCCTTTAGGTGGAACTCCATTTTAGCTTCCTGTAATTCACCTAGACTTGTTCTATCATATTCATGCTAAGATATACTCCAAATCACTTGTTCTAGCTTATTATCATGCCATAGTCAGTCTACATTTACACTATTTGGAGCAAGCAAGGGTCACTAATCTAGATGAATTGGTTTGAATTCCATGATCAACCTTAAAATTCGAGTACCACATTTTTAGACCCTTGAAATTTGAGGCACTTCCATTTAGGGTAATTATTTCAAAGAATTTTTAATGTTCTCCTCTATTTATCCTTATACATTGAGATTTCATGGCTCTAGGTTTGTACCCATCATGAGACTGTTAGATACTTACAGTCAACTGTAGGTGGCCCTTTTGAAAAAAATTACACCTGTAGGTGCATCTATAGGCCAAAACCTAGTACCCCAACCTTTATTGATGCTCTTTGAAACAAAAAGTTCCTTATCAACTCAATAGGACCATTCAATCTTGGATATATACTCCTATACTTCAACCTTAGGTTGAAGAGGTCATTTGAGGTTCAAAACTATAGACAACACTGAATAAATATAATGAAAAAATGTGTAACTTTGAAGCCTCCATACATTATGTTCCTTTAGTCAAACATCTTCTCTCTTTTGCAAGGTAATACCCCTTCAGGAAGGCTACAAAATGGGTGCATCTAAACTCATCTAGGTATCATGCTTGTTCATCATATGGCAGCATCAAAAGTACTAAGGGCTTCTTTTTGGAGATTTTTAGGGAATTTATCCCTGAAGTTCATTCACCATATATGGATACACTTTTCTAAGTCTACTTGTCACCTGATGGCTTCACCATGGTTCTCATGACATTTTCCAACCCCAAAACCTCATGGAGGCCTCAAAACAAGCTTAGAATTTTCCATGACCACCTTCAAATCATTATGTAAGTTACCTGTAGGTGTACATTTTTGCATATAGGGCAATGAGTGTGGAGATGGGCTATATACATGAAATATGACCTTATGGTCAGTCTTAGAATCTCTCAAGATGCTCAAATGAATCCTCAAAACCTTTAAGGACTTGAAATAAGTTTCAACATCTTCATTCGAATGTGGTTAACTTCTTGTAGGTGTGCATTCATGGTGTACGGATGTGCATATATGAGGATTATTTGTCACAGTCTATCATATATGTCATTTAGATAGTTTGGCTTACTATCTAATGCTCTAATAATATGTACAACATATTCAAACTCTTCATATACCTTCCATGAATGTTTTCACACTTTAAGACACCATGATTGTAGATTGGAACTCATAGAAAGCTAATTATGTGTCACATTTTGACTGTAACCTTCATTATGTTAGCTTGTGAGATTGTTTTTAAAAGGATATGGAATCAACAAGACATTGAATACATGAAACACAACATCTTACACTCATCTGAAACCACTACATAGAAAGAAACCTTCTACAAGTGTTCAAAACTAACTGCAAGTCCACTAGCATACTCTACTTGCAACCTAAGAGGTTTGAACTCATCAATTGAATTAAAAACATGAAAACAAACATATAAACAATGAGATAAGGAATTTAACATCCTCTAGAAACCATTTCACTAATTAGATCGTATGGAAATTCTCAAACAAAAGCAAAACCTACAGGGTGTGGGGATTAACTAGCAAAATGGAATAGTCAACTTCTAAAGGATGGTTCATGAAGAATATGAAACTATTTTTCAAACACCTACCATGAATTTGAATCAAACAAAGTTTAATATCTACCACCAAGATAATTTTTCTTAGAATTCCTCTTATTGGTCATACCATCAAAAGACCTATTGACCAGTTTTATTTGCCTAATGGAGCAATAAAGGAGCAGAATGGTTTTGGCCCATATTTGGAACTTCCAAATTAGTTAGAGTATGTAAATAAAGTAAAATAAGCTAAAGGTTCACTACACAAACTTTTCCCATGTGCCACACTCTTCCACAAGTTGTATAACTTCCAACACTCCTTTTTCACTTATTTTCTTGATTTTTAGTTAGGAACCTATAATTTTTAGTTAGTAATAACATTCCTAACAAGGAATCTAACATATTATATGTGAAAGGAATTTTATAACACTTGTCTTTCTTAGAAAACCATACCACTCTCATTTATGGCTCTAAAATGACCCCTAAGTGACACAAAATGACATAAAGACTAAATGTGACCATGACTAAGGCTAGAAACACATTAAATCACATCAAATGGACCATGACACACCCTATTAGATTATAATATACCCTTAGATCAATATTTATACTATAGGAGTTGACCTATTTTGAATTGTGGTCAAAATAGTAAACATTTTTGGGGATTTCCCAAGGGTGGTATGCTTTTTATGCCAAGACCAGTAGCTTAATCCTATCTATTGGGCCATGGAGTCACCTATACACTAGTTTGACACATAATTTTCCTTTGAAACCATACCAAACAAAAAATAAAGACACACAAGATAAGACACATAAAATAAACACACGTATGTTCTACTAGAATAGTTATGGAACACAACACAACTGAAAGAAAGACACACACACACACCTAATATACTATTTACAAAACCTCACTCTTGAGGTGAAATATTTTACCATACTTCAACCAAGGTCAAAGATGGTTCCTCTTACATCTTTTTCACTCCATGAAAGTAATATATCATGAGAAACATGTCCATTATCAATCACTTGCATATGTATATGATCAAGAAACCTACCATCTTTATGTCTTCTTAGGCTTGCAAGTGGACTATTTTGAACCTCCATGAATTCTATTTATTTATCTCTAAGATCCTTGATTGGAGCTACAATCTTATTGATCACTATCATATTTGATATGTGCTTCTCAAACTAAAGACTAGAAGATATGACAACTACCTCATCTTTGTGCTCTCCTAGGTTAGCATGTGCTTGATACATGGAGTCATTAAGCTCTTATTATTTATGTTCCAATACCTCATTATATGGATCTATTAATTTTTATATAGGCACAACAAAAAATTCCTTGGACTCATGAGACTCTTCTTTGATTGCAGGCTCTTGGATAGCAGGTTGATGTTCATCTTCCTTCACAAGATGGTCCTTACCTTCATGCTTGATAGAACACTCAAAATCCTACCCATTAGTCTCATAAACAAACACATCATATATATACTTATTAGGAGGGTAAATAACATTATTTAACTAATCAAATTCTTTACATATGACATTAAACTTTTACCATAAGTCATCTTCCTCTTCCTCATGAGTTGCATCATCAAGGTCAGCCTCATCAATAGTAGGTAGAAGTACATCATTCTTCCCATTATGGTGAGAAATAATATCTTTTAATCCATCATCATCAAACACATTAATCAATTAGTTACTCTCATCATCTTATGAGAAAGAATGTTTGACACTTACTTCAGCTCCTTCAAATGGCTCTTCATGGATGATATAGATGTCAAGGTCAGTTTGCTCAAAGTATGCATAAGGATCATGCTCATAAGCATCTATACCATATTATCTATGAACACATTAGCTATGCCCTCAAGTTTAGAATCACCATCATCCACATTAGATTATTCCTTCTCATTCATAACATAATTCAAGTTAGAACTTGCTTCAACATAAGGTTCAATGTGAAATCTTGAAAGAGAATGAGTTCTTATGGTCACCTTGGCTCCATATCTTTTATTAAAGGGAAAGAAGGACCAATCAACTAAGAGGTAGCCACCTATCTTGGATATAAGTTCTCTTGAAATATAGATTGAAAAATGAGCAAGAAGGTCAACAATAATAATGTCTTGAAGGATAGGGTCAACAATAACAATGTCTTGAAGGATAGGAAAGACCTCTAAAGATGATCTCGATAGGACTATCAAATTATTATATTGCTTGATCTTGAGAGTAGATACCATCTAATTATGTTGTAGATTGGAAGCTATTTTGATTTGATCTTTGATATTATCCTTAGTAAATAATGAAGAACTTTTGTGCTCAACTATTAGTGCCTTGATGAGGTTTTCACCAATGAATTTGTTCTGATCATCCCATAGCACCTCTAAGAAGGTTTCACAAAGAGATGTTAACATTTGACTTTGATTGTCTTCTAATGCTTTTGAATAAATTTTCACTAGAAGATGTTGAGTTCTAACTTTATTTATCCCGTAGCACCTCTGAAAAGGTTTCACTAGGATAGTGTTCTTCTGATATATGAATGTGGTCTTGGCCTCCTTGCTCTTCATCAACTATTACATCACCATGGATGCAGTTCAACAAAGTGTGACTCTATCGGTCCCAATCAACACTTAGGAGAGATAGAATACCAATAATATGGCTATTTTGGTTGATGGTAATGGGATGGTGAAAGGTAGCATAATCCTAATAGAAGATACTAGAATGTGTGTCAATGTTGAAGTAATCATCCTTAAAAACTTTACAAGGATCATAAATATACTCAAATTGATCTACAAGGCAATTGTAACCAATGTTGTAATAACCAATACTATAATCTATTTTTTACTCTAATTCTGAATGTAAGGGACTCTAAATCCAATCTCGTAACTGATGTTGGTTATATCTCTGATGTTAAATATAATGTTAGTTCTAAAATGGAACTTGGCTCTAATAATGATTCTTCATTTGATATGGTTATTTTGATAATGTTCTGTTGAATGTTAAATTTTTTACAAGTAATGGCCTATGATGGCATAATGGGCTCAATAAAAATTGATTCATCTTGGAAGGGTTCAACATAAACTAACTAGTTTAAGTGAAGCCCTTCAAAAAGAGGGAACTACTCAAGGGACGTCTCGACAAAATCATGTATGTCAAAGTGAGACTCCTCAACGAGTAGGAAAATATCAAAAGATAAATCTATCAAGACTATCTTATCAAGGAGATGAGACTCTTTAAAAATAGGTAACATATGAATAGGTAACTTATCACAGTTTATCTTGTCACAAATGGGTGTTTCAACAATAACATGTTGGATTTGGTTCACAATTGGTTGCAAAAGATCAATTTTGAACACATTTTGATCCTCATAAGATGACTTTTAAAGAGGTAATGGTCCTTTTTTAGGCTCAAAGATTGGCATATAATTTTTAAAGTAGGGAACATTTGGTTTAGTGATAATAATGGTTTGTGGTTCAATAATGGAATCTCTAAAGATTAGACTATTAAAGAAGGGATAAAAAACAATTGGTTCATCAAATGGAAGTTCTTTAATAACAAGTTCATAAAAAACTAGTGATGGGACAAGAATGGTAAAAACTAGATGCTTATTAGTTTGGTTATTCATGAAAACCAAAGGAGGAGGTCCTAAAATGGTAACGACCAGACGCTTATAGTTTGGTTATTCGTGCAAACCAAAAGAGGAGGTCCTAAAATGGTAACGACTGGATGATTCTTAGTGTGGTTGCTCATGCAAACTAAAGGAAGAGGTCCTAAAATGGTAATCTTGGTACATTATAAAGTTTGATTACTTACAGAAGCCAAAGCATCTAAGTCTTCTTGATAGACCCAATCATTTTGATCATTAGTTGGATCATAATTTGGATCCTGACTATGTTCCCATGACTAATTTGTGTGAGGTAGATATAAATCTGTCTCACAAACCATATTGTCACCATAGGGATCTTGACTAAAGTCATAAAATTCATTTTTTATGGCCATTCTATCATAAGTTGGATTATCCATGACTGTACCATAAGTGTAGCTAGACATATCTACATTTAATGAAGAAAGCTCCAAAAATAGAAAGACTTAAAGTTCTACAAACTCTGAAAAGTGATGTTTAAAAGATAAAAGGTTCAACTTTGATTGAAAGTGGGAAGTTGTATCTCAAAAGTATTTTATGCCAAGATTTGGCATAAAACAAGCTAACGTCAAATATCTAACATCAAAGGTTATCGAAGAAAGTTGCATTTTCCCAAACAAAGTCACAAAAAATGATGAGGATAGGCACTTGAACAAATAAACAATCAATAGTGTTCAAAATTGGGTAATCATTTAACCAAAGCTATGCAACCCAAAATAAAAATATCTATGTACCAACCCCATGAATTGAGGCCTAAACATAAATCAATCAATGCTTGGATCCAAACTTAACAAGGTTAATTGAAAATGTAATTTTGAAGACTAGAATTGGACCAAACAAGTTAGACAAGATCCGATAGCATGATGACACAAGACAAAGGTCCAAATGGTATACACAAAATGGTTTGAAACAAGTGGTTTTTGATACAAGGTGAAACAAGTCCTAAAATAAATTGAGCAACCTAACAACGTAAGCATACTCGAATAATATGGTCAATGTTATGTTTTAAAAGACTTAAAGGCACAAATGGTTTGACATGATTTGGGCAGCATAACACTACCCTTTACAACTCAAATACATGATTTTGACATGGATTATAAACAAATAAAAAAGTTTGAGCCTCAAATCATACCAATCAAATAATGACCAAAATACACTAAGTATAATCATTCAAATCCTAGCAAGGGTATGGCAAAGTGGGTTCTACTAAACTAGAAAGGTTTTGATCATTCTAGGGTAATCAATTGCACAATGACTTTCACATCAAATGATGTAAAAGATAAGCACATAAATTAGGTGACCATAGCATTGGCTAGTTGTAAAAAGGTCTAGTCCTTTTTACAACAACTACATCCTATTATTTGTTCAATGCAGTGCGATGTCCAAATGCACATCTTATGTGCAAAATAAATTTTTTAAATGAAGTCAATACTGAGAGATGAAACCCCAGGTCAAAGCTTCTCTAAAGAACTCATGGGAGGTAATGACGTCCCCCTCGCAAGCCAAGCTTGCATGAAAATAAAGAAAACATAAAATAGAAAGACTTTAGGGTCGCTTTCAAGATCACCCAAACTTTGGCAAGTTTTTAGAGAGTGCTTTAGATGACATTCTTTCTAAGCCTTGAACTAGGCTACTTGCAATAAGAATGGCACTTTTGATTCCAAGGGTTCCCTATAGGGGACAAATGGAAGAGCATACACGTAACATTCCTCTTTCTTCCAAACAAAACCTAAGTAAACAAGAATTGAAAAGTGTGTTCAATTTTAAACCTAAATGAAATGTTTGGTGGTGTTCATTTGGCCCCTTGGTCTTAGTTGCAAACTTTGAAAACATTCACCAAAACATTTAAATTCTTTGTTAAACACCCAAAACAAAGTTCCTAATTAATTTTTAAGCATGCAAGAGGTGATTTAAACATGTTTTTATCAAATCAAAATCTTGATCCTACATCAAAAATGTTAGCATATCCTTTAGCTTTAAATTTATTTTGAGTTTGAAACAATCAACTTTGAAAAAGTAGCTCTCGGGTCTGTGTTTTTGGAAAAAACACAGTGACTGACATCAATTATTACCACTAATATCAGTTGCTTTAGCTAATCGAGATCTGGTCGATGTCAATTTTGCTAACTAACATTGATTAAGACAGGCAACTGATGTCGATATCACTTGTTGACATTAGTTACTGTGTAAAATCATGGAAAACAAAAATGGAAAAATAAAGTTAGAAAATCAATTTGCATGAGTTTTAAGGGTCCAAATGGATATTTTAGAGTTTCAAAGTGATCTTCTTTAAGTGTGAGATGCATCAAGTCCCATCAAGCATGCCAAGATGTAAAGAGGATTAAAAAGCAAGCTAGTCAAGCATTAGTCCATAAAAAATGAAACATGAATAAATAAGTAACTAACTAACCAAGCCTATCTATTCCTATGGGAATTACAAAAGATAGAAAAAAATAAATGAAAGAAAGAAAACATCATATTACTTTTCCAAATGCATTCACCATACCTATGCGGCTCAAAAACATGTTATCCCTTGATCAAGCATCCTTGTCTTTGTCAACAATGGTGGTAAGCTCCTCCAATGGCTCAAGAACACTGCAAAAAATCTAGGCTCTTGATTGTAAATCACTAAACTAGCCTATCAATGAAGCTTGCAAACAAAATCTATGATCAATTTAGCATTATAACTTTGTAATATTTGAGATTTGAAGATATTTGAGCATAATAACCTTGCACCAAAATAGCTTAGAAATAATGTTCATGGCCTCTCTATTTATATGTTTTTGAGATTGGTTAGGATCAACCATGACCATCCATCTCAAGATTAAGATGTGTGGCCATGGATAATCCTAATATTTGGAATTAAATTTATAATTATCATCATCATGACCTTGGAATAAGGGGAATTGAAGAGGCATGGGAGGCATTAACTATACATGGGTAACCCATAATCCTAATATTTATGGCATTTATGGCCTAGGGATGTCTTCTCAAGAAATGATGTCATCTAATGATGCAGTTAATAAGAATCAATTTTCAAAAAGACATATTCAACAAATCTCATTGAAAATCCACTTAAGATCTTGATTTGGATTAATTAGCCTTAAATAAGGTTAATCAACATTTGTGCAATTATTTGAAAATTGGTCCTCAATTAATCAAAATAGTCAAAAAGTCATATTACTGGGTCATAATTTGACTGGAGAGGAACTGGAAGGCGATGCTAGATGTGTTGGCATTGTTTTCCTATTTAGGATGTTGCCAACACCAAATAACAAAGGTACATGATGTGTACCAATGAATTAGAATAAAAGAGTGATCTAGAGCACTAAATGGCAAATGGTCATTTTGACTCAAAATGATCTTATCAAAGTTAGTTGGCCCATAAAATGCATTGCCCTATTTAGGGATACTTCAACCTAAATTGGCACTTGTAAATGACAAGTTTGAACCATTTAGTATGTAACATGTGCATTTGAGTGTGATTTGAGTAAGATTGATAATTTCAACACAAATGGTGTTAGGAATTAGATGTCTACAGTAACGTCCTCAGGGATGTCTTGAATTGGGTTCTCAAATAATGAATCTTCAAGAGGAAGTAAATCATTAAGAGAATAAGAAGGTATAGAATAAGATGAAGAGTCATGAGATTTGAAATTCTCATCAAACTATACATGTGTTCAAAAATGAACATCACAAGTATCAAGATCTAAAAGATGATAAGCTCTCATGTCCTCACAATACCCTAAAAAAATTAAAGGTTTGCTATTCTTATCCGATGCTTTCCTTTTATTTTTTGGTAAAAACACCCAATCAAGGCTCCCAAAGACTCAAAAAAATAAGACATTAGGCTTGCTTCTAGACCAAGCCTCCTCCAAAATCATGCTCAAGTGATCGATGTGGTGTGCAGTTCTAAATGTAGTTTACACAATTAACTTCCTCTACCTAATAGATAGGAGGTAAATCCCATTAATGCATCATGCATTTAGCCATATCCTTTAGAGTTCAGTTCTTCCTTTCTACTAAGTCATTCTATTGAGGAGTGTGTACAGTAAAATGTTGGTGAACAATACCATAAACTACTAAAAAATAGAGAACTCTCAACTGAATTACTCCCCCACATTGTCTATATGAAGCTTCTTGATGTAACTCGGTGATTATTTCTTGATAAAAGCCATAAAGAAAATAAAGTGAGCAAAGACATAACTTTTTTACTTGAGGAAATAAACCCAAGTATGCTTCGATAAATTGTCAATGAAGGTAAGTGCATACTTAGCTCCATTAAACTAAGGAGTTATAAAGACCATCAAATCACTGTGCACAAGTTCAAGTGGTCAAGAAGATCTCATGGACATGCCCTTAAGAAATGGATCCTAGTGTTGTTTCCCCAAATGCACAACCAGGGTAAACTCCATCAAGACATAAAACTATAGGAAGACCCTCTACCATACTATGAGTGCTTAACTCCTTCAAATATATGTAATGTAGGTGTCCAAATATCTCATGTCAAAGCCAAATCTCAGAATCTACATGAGAAACTAAACACATCCCTAAAGGAGTATCATCAAAACCCTCAAAATAGTGGAGTCGATAACTGTGATAAAAAATACCCTATGTAATAAGTGTGTGTGTGGCTCTAAAAAAACTCAAACTTTAGTACCCTGTGGTGTGAAAGTCACTATCTTACCTTGACTAGAATGGCAAATCTAATACATTGAAAGTAGATTGTTGGTGATGTTTGAAACATATAATGCATCATTGATGTAGCCACCATCTAGTTGTATGTCACCCTTACCATTAACATAAATGAAAAAATAATCTCCAAATTCAATGTTAGAAGTAAAACTCATACCAAGAGATACAAAGGACTCCTTGGTATAAGTCATATTGTGTGAAGCACCAGAATCTAGAACCCAACTATCTAAAATAGGTAACTTTGATCTCCTGACAACATTAAGTGCTTTCCCATGCTCATGAGATGGGGGAGTGGAGATAAAAATCTTATGTTTCCTAATGGCATCCTCTAAGGTTTACATTCTCTTGAAACACCTAGACTCTTCATGGCTAATCACCCCACAATAGGAGCAAGATAGGTTAGACTTATTCTTGGATTCAGAATATGGTTTGGGTTTATATGTATTAGTGTTGGACTTAGGTACATTTTGAGGTGGAGGAAGAGTGTTCCTCTTCTTACCATTAATTTTTTCCTTAGTCTTAGGATGTGATGTAACTAATGATTTTTGAGAGGTGGAAGACTCAAGGTGAGACAATTTAGATTCCTCCCTAGTAAGTCTCTGACAAAATAACTCTAGATCTGGAATTTTGAATGTGGCACCTAAGGCATCCATACTAGAAAAAAAGGTAGAAACAAAGATTTGGAATGGGCCACTCAACTTAGACAAGATCAAATACACACACTCTTCATATTTTTTATCTCATCCACTCCTATTCATATGTGTCAACAAATACTTAAACTTAGTGAGGTAGTATACAATAGAATCAAAGTCATTTGGATTTAGTGAAGTAAGCTCCATTTCAAGCTGCATAGCTCTCAAGTGATCTACTTTCCCAAAAAACCCTTTAACTTAGTCTACATTTTGAATGGAAAATCACACCCATCAAAATGAAACAAAAGACTATCACTCACATAACTCCCAATCAAGCCCATATATTATTCAAACTTGCATTGATGCTAATTTTTTTCAAATTTAAGTGTAAATTATGGTTGTGTTTCGTTCATTAGGGACCATAATCCTGTGCACTTTATGATTATTTCCATTCGAGGTTTCCATGTATGGTAATTATGTGTAGTCAAAAGCTCACAATGGTCAACAATAGAAGTAGAAGCCATGTTAACAATCACCAAAGAGCAAAAAGAATACAAAGGAGTATATAAAATCGATACTAAGACAACCCCCAAAAATATTGTATTATAGGACCCCCCCCCCACAATTTGGCACATTATAAAAGTAGTGCATTTTTACAAATTAATGACACCAATAGATAGATAATAAAAAACCATGCACTTTTGAAAAAAATAGAACTCAAATTTGAGTTATAGTTCCAAAGTTACAAGAATTTCAATTTCCAATAAAATGGGTCAAAACATTATAAAAACACTACAAACAAATTTTTGTGACCAAATCAGACAAGAACATAATCATCCAACCACTCGTTGGAACCAAAATTGAACTATAAACTCAAAAATGCCAACCAACATGAAAAAGATCCTCGTAGTTAATATTATGCTTATGCAAGTGAATTGTGCATCCTCTTGAGGCAAAAATTCAGCTTATAAAAAATAAAAAATCAAATAAAGACATTGTTTTGATGATAGATAAAGGAAAAATACTATTGTTTTCAGTGCTAGATCCAAAATAAGGTCGCTATTGTTTAACACCTCAGCAAAGTAGATCTAAAAACCTAGTCAAATCTTTAAAAAAATAAGGTGCTAAAGTAGAAAAGGATGTCAAAGTGAGAATGCCAATGCTTCTCTTCCTTTCTATAAGTCTAGGATGCCAAAACTCTAACTCGGGTAAATATTTTACCAGGTTTGGTAAAAAAACTTGAAAAACTCCAACACCTTATCATATTTCAATGCTTTCCTCTACCAAACTAAAAATCCAATGCAATAGCCAATGAGGAAAAAAAAGGATGTCGCACATGAAGATTGAAGATGCTTTAGCAAAAATCTCATATAAAATGATGTCTTATTTGAGATATGATGCCTCCTTAGCAAATCTTTAAAAAAAAAATGCCTCACAATCAATTTTAATGCTCAGCCAAAATTAAGATGCCTCTTGTTGGTCAAGAGACTCCAACGTAGAAGTAAACTTCCACACTAAGCTAGCAGAATTGTAATGAAAAAAGATAATGCAAATGCTTAGAAAGGTGACACCACTTTAGCATGGATTTGAAGGAAGAAAAAAAAACAATGTAGATATGTTATTTCAATGCCACAAACAAGATCTGTTACTTTTTTTTTCAATGCCACAAATAAGATCTACTACTCTTTTTCTCCAATGCCTACAACCTAATGGTCTAAAAGGAAAGTGCCAAAGTTGGTAGAGATCTGAAAAGACAAAATCACCTTACCTTAGCATAATCATTACAATGCCTCTTTACATATTTCAATACCTACTTGAAGATCTCAAAAATGTTAAAAAAATTGGTTTTAGATTAAAAAAAATCTAGACTCTTCTAACCCCTAGCTTATTGAGGATGTTAAGATCTCCACCACTTTCACTACCTCAGAAGCCAAAAAAGCTTCAAAAGCAACAAAATCTTCAAAATTCTTCTAAAAGGGAACCAATATCTCTTTGCATACCTCTCTTCTACGCTTCCTCTCCATAATAAGGGAAGAAGCAATGATAAGGAAAGTAGAATAAAATTATCTGAAAATTGTAAGCTAATGGATGGTTGTAACTTGTTTAGGGCTCTAGTACCATGTTAGGAATGGTAAAGTCATTTCAACCCAAGAATTTGAAGTTTTAGTATCAAAACATCACATAAGGAAGCTGTAGGTATGATATGTAAAAATAATGCAAATCATATATTATTCAGAATGAAGCATGCTAGTACAATTGGAAAGCTCTTGCATAAATAGGTAAGGCAAAACATAGAACTAGCCTAACTATCCAATGTGGGATAAATCCTCACATAGGACAAACTCACTAAAAGACAAAATAGAAAATGTAAGAAAATTCATGAAATACATACTCTTAACATCTTTTAGTTGATTTTAAACCAACATTGTTTTCTTACATTTGAATATTTTAAATCAATTGAGCAATCATTGAATTATTATTGAAATTTATAGTTGAAATTTTTGGTTTTAAGTTTTCATTTAAGACCACTTGGTTTTATTATTATTGGTTTTATTCTTAAATGATCAACTCAGGTTAAGTTATTTTGTTTATTGTATATGTTGGTTTTGTATGTGTTATGTATGTGCATTATTGGCACCTTGTACAGGTATGGGGGAGAAGAAGTAGCTTGGAATGCAACTATTGGGTCAATATGAGAACTTGTATGGCAAGTTCATGACACCGTCCTTCCCTTCCAAAAAATATGGTGGTTACAGAGCATAAATATTATTTGATTCCTTCAACATTTTTATTTTTTCATTCAGTTTCCACCTAATGATATTGATTAGTATGACTAAGTTTGGCAAGATTGCTCAGCACGATAGTTTGGCTTAACATTGTTTAGTATTATTAATATTTAAATATGTTTCCATCATTTGGCACTGAGATTCACATTATATTTTCACCATGGGATGGCATGTATTGTTTGTATGATGTTACAATTGATGGTTATTTTTGTGTTTGCTCTTTCAAAGACTTTGATAGAAGTATTATGTGATATTAGTTAGTTTATGATAGATAGATAGTGGTTAGCAGTTGACATTTTGGAAACCTTTCAGATTTTTGTTATCAAAAATTTGATTTAACCTATGGGATTAATTTAAAATTTAACACTTTAAAGAGTTGAAATTAAGTAAGGAATTTATTTATAGTGTAATTCATCGTTAGAACAAAATATATTGTAGTTGTTGTATAAGTTTAGTTACTTTATGGTGAATTAACATTTTTTTTTGGAATGTGGTTATGCCTTACCACATATTTTTATTTGGCACATTGAGGTAAATGTTATTTTTAAGAGGGCGATAATTTAATACCCCTCTCTGATGTGTTAGTGCTTCCTTTTAGATGTCACATAAGTGTTGGTTGCATCACATCGATCTTATTCTTGAGCGTGTAATTGTGTGTTACCTTGTAGGCTATAGTAATGAGTACCTTAAAGTTTACCTAGCTTGAATAATTCATCTTAACCAAGATGATTCTATCATCATTAATCATAAAACTAAGGTAGTTCTATGGCTCGAGAGTTTTCATGTTTTTCTATCCACTAATTGTGGGTGGTTTGTCTCTATCATCAAATAGTGCATTGATGATGTCCATTCAACATTAATAATAGAATGTAATTCTTATTCACATTAGGATAAATAAATTTTAAATAAGTTATTAATTTTTTTCTCTTTATAGTTAGTTTTCATGGTTTACCTAAAATGCTTCTTCATTTGTCATCTTCTTCTCTTGCCTCCTTGTTTGGATTGTTGTAATAGATGCGCATGACTCTCAATAGTTCGAGAGAGTTACTATAATTTTGAGATGTTATAAATAAATATCCAGATATAATTATTAAAATATATTTATTTACCTAAAATAGGGTTTGGTATTAACTAATCAAGAATGAACTTAAGTAATTAACCTTTTTACTTGTAGTGCAATATTTAATGATTAGAGTCATTAAAATACTATGAGTGGAAGCTTTATTTATGCAAAAAGGAAAGACAAAGAATGTTATCATGTGGAAGGAAATTTTGGGAGTGCCTATGGTAGACATTATGATAGAGCTATCATACTGGGGGTCTCAATAAAAGGTGAGTTACCTAAATTAGATGATAAAGGTCAAGACATTTTAGAGCATTAAGAGATCCTTCACATGTGTAATAAGCAACTACAGACCAAATCCATTAAGGAGTGTTTTATCAAATAGAAAAACCTGCATTTTGAAGATGCAACATGGGAGGATGAAGCATTCCTGAAACATCTTGGTTTGATTCAACATTGAGGACAACATTTTTTTTGGAGGGGAGGGGCATGCTACTCCCTTAACCTATAGTGCATCTATGGATATGTGTGGCTAACTTGTAACTTACACACCTTCATATTGTCTTGTTGTATTTCTTTATGTTCTTAGTATGGTTAGCCTATGGAATAACCTTGGCTAAATAGAGTATATATAGGATGTAGCAGTAAGTATTTTATCATGATATTGTAAATTATATTCTTATTCCATTTTTTTGGAAGGTTTCCCCCTCGAAGTGATTCGGTCAAAATATTCAAGTATTCTATTGTTTTACTAATTATTATTGTGGATCTATTTATTATGCTCTTAATTTTATGATATATAATTCTATTTTTATGAATCATTTAAGTAATTACATTACAATATCAGTGAAATCATCTAATCAATCAGTGAAATCATCTAACAGATCAATGAAATCATCTAATGGATCAGTGAAATCATCTAAAATGTTGGCAAATTTGTTCTGCACAAAACTATTCTAGAGGTTCATTTGGGGTCATCCAGACTCCGTTTTTGATATTTTTTAAAAATCCATATGTTTTCTCTTGAATTTTCATAATATTACATTATTTTATCTTCATGTTACATATATTTTTTACAAAATAGATAAAATGAGGGTACTAATAAATTTTTTTGTAAGTTAACATTCTAACTTGTTTGTCGCAGGTTTGGCTAGTCAAAAACCACATTTTCAACCCTTTAACTCTTTTTTCATAGGACCATAGCCAAATAAGTGGTGTTCAAAGTTAAAATTAAAAAAAAAATTATTTCATGAAATATTTATTTTGGAATTAAAATGAACTCACATTTCTATTTGGGTTATAATAAATACTTGTTTATTTTCTAAGTTCTTTCCTTTTATACAAGTTTTTTACTTCTTGATTGTTTGAGTGTCTTGTGATATTATTTTCCACGTATGCTCTCCCCTTTTCAGGCTCAAAAATGCAAATTTCCTATTTTCCTTATACCCTTATTTTTTTTGGCCATGTGGGGTGGAGTTAAGTGCCTTCTTGTAGGTCCTAGGGGTGCATTCACTAGGACATCACATCCTAACAATATATGAATCTCGTTATCTAATGAAGTATACAAATTGAGGTTATATCAGTGATATCTTAGTTGAAAAGTCCTTCAGAGCTTGATTTTTCTAGTATAACTTCATTAAGACCCTTATGCCTAAAGAGGTCATGAAGGGACTAGACCCTTTGATAAATGAACTATTAAATCTCAATGTCTAATTGATGGATATTTCTTGCCCATGTACTACAAGGTATATCAGGACCATCTAAAAACCTAAGTAAAAAATTTTAAAACCTTATTATTCCATAGAACATCCATTAATGCATGGGTGAAAAAATAACAACCTTCAAAGATTGCCTTGCCTATATAAACCTTTTGAGAGAAGGGTGGGATTAAAAACCCCATTGATAATTATAATAATTTCTTTAATGAATCTTATATTTTATAATCCTCTCTCAAGGTAAGTATATTTAATATTTAAATGGATATGATGTAAACACATGACACTTATTAGAATTACCTTGTAATACTTGTGTGTTGTTGTTTGATTGGTGTGTTGAAGCCTTGTTTATACTTAAAACCAACTCAAATAAACCAAGTCCAAATCCAAACCATTTTATACACACACAACAAGGCATTACTATACCAAAATTCTAGGTCAAATAAAAGTGACATGTCAAAACTTGGTTGAAATACCTACCTTTAATGTCTAAACCATGTCATTAGGCTGCCCAAGTCAAATCAAAGCTTTATCATAATCTAAATTACAAATTTCAATAGCAATTTAATACCAAAGTTCTAAATGATTGTTTAAACCATTATTTTTAAGCCATCCACTTTGTTCTAAACTTAGTTCTAAGTCCAAAGCCAAATTTTAATTCTAAGGTCAAAGAATAATCCAATTATTGTTCAAATTATGTCATTATGTCATCAAGATTTTTTTGATTCTAGTCAATCCAATTCCTAGTCCAAGGTCAAGTTTTAATTATATACAAATTTTTCCAAAGGAAACCAAGGTCCTATCTTTTCTAAAGACAAATTCAAACTTGTTTTAAATTTGATAAACAAGTTGACTCCCTTTATAAGTAATAGATCTAAGTCTAGTTCAAACTTGATTCGATATTATCCAAAACCACCTTTGTTGTAAGGTAAGATACACCTTAGGGTTTAAAATTTCCAAAATTCTAAGTCAATTTTCCAATACCAAAGCCTTTCAATTAAACTAAGTTCAAAACGTTGCTAAAATCCAAACATTAAACATTTGCACTTGAAACCATTGTACCTAAATCTTGTGTGAACCTTTTGGGAAACACGTTTGATTCACATAGGCCTACTTATTGAAACCATTTAAATTAACATACCTTTTGATTGTTTCATTCCAATTTGATATTTATCTTGATATAAACAAGACATCTTCCTTCAAAACATTCCCAAGTGTTATTTCATGTAAAGTCACATACCCAAATCAAGACAAGTTTCAAGTAGTCAAAACTCTTTCAAGATGAAGATAATAAACCTAAAAATTCCTAAATTCACATGTAGTTGGGATATCTATAATCCCTCCTTTGATGAAGAGGTCATTTACAACCCATATGGGTATGACCATTATGTAGAAGATGAAGAATATTAACAATATCTTGCCAACATGCCATCTAACACCAAACTTGAACAACATAACCCATACCTTCCAATCATACCAACTAATGTCTAACAAGGCCAATACCAATTTTACCTTTCACATGTATCATTTTATATAGATCATATACCTAATCCAATGTACCTTGTGAATACACCACCTAGTCTTGAACACACATAGGATCAATTTTCATGATAACTTTTTGACGACAAGGATGAACATCTTGTTAAATTATTATAAATGGGGGAAATTTTTCACCTTAGATTTCCCATAGAGGAATTTCACTATTTAGTTAAAGCAACCAAAGAAATGCCTCTTGTATTAGTAGATAATCAAACAACTTATGACCAAGATCAAACTTATATACCAGCTTCTGATCAAGATATTGTAGTTTCCAACAAGGGAAAGGTTTAACTCGTTGACTAGTCTTCTCAAATCCAACTTACTATCACTCAACTTCAACAAGCTAAATGGGGTTTAGCTTCTCTCACTAGATCCCTTATTACATTGGACATTCAAAATCTGTCACTAATAGAGCTAAGTCCTTTGACTATGCAGCTAGTGGATTTGTTAACTTATCCCATGTATAATACTATTCCATTTTATAATAAGACATTAGTTGTAGATTTTTTAGCACACCTATATCTGAAAGCAATATAGTAACTAATCCTTATTTGAATCTCCCCACATATTCTTACCAACATATGGTGGATAAATCTCAAAAGGGATACCCTAACCCACATCAAGTTCCCTCTACAACACAGCAAAATGTTCCTATAAATTCCAACATACCATTTCTCCTAATATTTTAGGTGTTTTGTAGAAACACATTGTGACCATGCCTAGTCTGCAATAGTAGGTTACAAGTAATAATCCACCCCTTCAACAAGTGGTGACCAATAGTTCACAATAGCAGGTTGCAAGTAATAATCCACCACTTTAACAAGTGGTGACCAATAGTCCACCTCAACAAGTGGTAACTAATCGCCCACTTCAATAAGTTCCAACCAATCCCCAAAAAATATTTTATAATCAACAATGTATTTTTATTAGTCAACCACTTTCCACTTCTATTCAACAAGGGGCCTCTTCAAGACAACAACATGTGTCACTTAACCAACAACATGTTCCCCCTAATCAATAGATTTCTAAGAATTAACAATGAATTCCTTTATAATCCCAATAAAAGATTCCTCCATTTGGGCCTCAGTTCCTTCTAAATCAACATTACACTCAATAGCTAGTGACTCACCAACAATAAGTCCCCTATCAACAATACAACTCTAAACAAAGAGTAAATATTCATGATAGGACCAATTGCATACATATTCCCCAATATTTTATACCACCTATTTATCCAATCCATAATAGTGTACCTTTGAATATCAAGCAAAATTTTCCCACTTCCTCTCATTTTGGTCCCACTTTTCAAGATTTATAAGAGGTTAAAGATGTAGTTTCAACCATTCAGGCAAGAAATCATAATAAGAAGTTTAAACTACATGGCATATGCTCTTATTCCTTTGATATGATATATCTTCAAATACCTTTCCCACATCATTTTGAGATTCCCAAAGTTGATAAATACAAAGGGAAAGGTGATCCAAAGGAGCATATAAAAGATTTCTTTGTTACATGTTAAGAAGTTGTGTATAGTAGTATCTACCTACTTTGCTTGTTTCCCCATTGTTTGGTAGGGAATGATTTATAATGGTTCCTTGGTTTGCCTAATAATTTCAATGATAATTTTGATGACCTATCTGAGATATTCTTGTAACACTTCTCTTTTAATGTGGATCATAAACCAATTATGGTTGATTTATGTCAGGCTAAACAATGAGGAGTAGAAAACTTTACTAGATATTTACAATGGTGGCACTCATTGGCTAGCCTAATCACACATAATCTCCCTAAAAAATAATTGGTCGTAATGTTCACTACTAATATTTAGTATGATATAGCTCATAATCTCAATTTTCATCATGACAATACATTTGATAAAGTAATTTCCAAGGGAATATAGATCAAGCAAGCCCTCATCGACAAAGGGATAATCAAGCTAAAATCTTACAATCAAGTTTAAAACAAGGCTCAAACATAAGTTCCTATACAAGTGAAAACAAGTACATCAGAGAAGCCCAAACTATTCACTAGGAATAGAAATATTATAAGATATGGGGTAACTGAATCTTAGCATGTGCAAATAGTTCAACCAATGCCTGTCCAGACAAACCCACCTTCTTAACCTCTCACTTTATAAATACCCCCTCCAAGAAGAGGTCATTAACACAATAGATTATATAGTAATCTTGGTGAGCCTATTGAGATGGTTTTTTAGAAGCTATTTTTGCTTACATGATCATTTTGCTAGTGCCCAAACCATTTCTAGAAAATTAGCCTAAACTCTATTGATATCAAGAGAATTAATTTTGCAATTATCATCAAGTTAAAGGACATTCCATTCATAGATGTGTGCAAATTCAACATCTCATACAAGATTTAATTGAAAGTGGTGAAATAGAATTGTATAATGTGGCCACAACATCTAATCATAATTTGGGTATCTATCAAAACCTTTTTTCATAGCATAATTCCAATAGATAATCAAAACTAGAATCAATATCAAGTTAATAACTAGAACTGAGAACAAGCCTCCTAACAATCAAAATTAGTGGTACAATCAATAATAATAAATTTGAAATCAAGGTCAGGATGCCCATTCTAATCAATTTAACTATAATAATGTCCTTTACAACTACATTTTTGTAGGTTGCATTACTAGTGGACATATAGTCACTATTAAGATCAACCCTAAGCCAAATGCCAATAATACCTGATTACCTTCACCATCTATTTTAAGACCTCCACCCCCATTTGTCAATAATCCTCCTTTGGCTCATAATAGCCCAAAAACTAATCAATAACCAAGATTTACCATTTGAGGCCCTTACTCACCTTCTTATTAATTATGTAATCCCCCGTTGACTTAAGGTTGTGCAATCATAACCTGATGATCTAAGGTTACCATTTAAGGTCATGTACCTATTCACAAAATTTGACCCTATAGGTCAAATTGGGACCCCTATAGCTAAAATTTTGGTATTTATAGGTTTATATGGGGTTTAATATTATGTCATAGGGTGTATTATATTTTTTTAATGTCATTTAATGTTATTTTAGCCTTGATCATGATCTAATTAGTTTATATGTCATTTTGAGCCATTTAATAGGCATTTAGGAGTCATAAATGGAAGTGACATGGTTTTCAAGGTGTCCAAGTTTCCTATTTTCATTTCAAACATCCAATAGGTTAGATTCCCTATTAGGAATATCATTTCATCTAAAACTTGCAGGTTATCTAACTGAAAATTAGGAAATCAACTAAAAAAAGAAGATTTTGGCACTTTTACGGACCATGAGGGAGTGTGACACATGGTATATAGTCAAATCATCTTAGGTTTACAGACTGTTCTTATTTGGGATGATAGGCATGTTTTCATCATTTTCATATCTTCTATGATTTATGAACCATCCTCATAAATTTGGCATATCTAATTTGCTTGTAAATTTGTGAGCCCTATAGGCTTTGCTCTTATTTAGATGATTTTGTAGAATCCAATTGTTGAGTTTTATTCCATAGAATGTTGAATCCCATATATAATTTTTTTCATTCTTGGTTTCATGTTCCAAGGTGTTTTTATGATAGGTCATTTTACATGTTTTCAATGTGTTATTTATTATCTTTACCTTCTAAAGTTCATTCTTCAATCAATACTCCATATATTTACAATCATAAGTGAGAGGCAATTGGTTTACTCCATGACTGTCATGTACAGTCAAGAAAAAGAGTTGAGTTAAGGTCTTTAACAAATCAATGAGGCCATAGTTATGGTTTTGAGAATTTGAATAAATTCTCATAGAAAAATCACCAAGCAAATATTTTCATTTGTTAGAGGAGAGACCATGAATGTCAACGCAGTCACTTATAGTTTCCTGCCATTCATATGCACCTAGAGGTGCTCTCATGAAGGGTTCAACATTGAAAAGGAGGTGTGAGAGATTATTTTGGGTTTTTAAACATATTTAGGTGTCATTTCAACACCATTTATGAGATAAAAATTGATTTTTAAGGTATATTATTTCAATGCATGGACTATTTCATGATCATTATCCATATGAAGCTCATAGTGCATCTACAGCCTCTCAAGATGATGTCATGTTGTAATGGGAGCTTTGATAAGTGTTTCATACTTTTAAAGTTATAATAGTGAATTTTAACACTTTATGAAAGCATAAAATTTATCATAAACCCATACATCTTACATATTGTCTAAAGTTCATCCTCACTACCTGTACTATGAAATAACCACCTACAGGTGGCTTAACCGAGGTCTGAGGTCTCATAGGGGAGTGTTGGAGCATAATTAAACATTCCTTGAAAGTAATAACATGTATTTTTGATCATTACAGGCCTATTTTGAGTGTTAATTGGTAAATGAAAGTGTGGGTTACCATCTAGGGTCAAATGACTATGTTCAGGTCTCTTTTCCTTAAATGATGAAAATGGAGTACCTTGGTGTTTTGTTGATATCTTGTAATAGGGATGCCAAAGGATTTGAAGAATATATATAGGTAAAAATTTATCCCCTACATAATACAAGAACCATGAAAATTTTGGAAGATAGATGACCAATGGAAGACAGTTGTTGAGAGGCCTAAAGTTTTCAATTTATGCACTAAATTCCTTCATTAACATCTACAAGTTTTTGAACCTCAAAGGAGCCCCACTTCGCAAGGTGGAAATGCCAAGCATGTTTTCATGTTTGAAAAAAATTATCAGGTGAAAATTCATATCAAGGAACTTAAATACCATCAAATTAAGTTTATATACTAAATTTTGACCACATTGGCACCTACAGGTGTACCTACTCTAGGAGCACTCACCTACTGTTGGTCGTAGGTGTACATAGCCATGTTGGAGGCTTAAACATGGAAATATAAAGGTTGGAATATGATAGATTTTTTTAAATGTATCATGATACCCAAATTTTATATGAAATATCTCCCAAATAGGATCTTCATAGACATCTTTTTCCTCATTCAAACACAGTTGACTATGTTTGACTAAGAAAGGGCAGAGAGCAAAAAAAGGTTAAGCTTCTTGATGTGAACATAACCTAGGGTAATAAAATGGGTAAAAAACAATACCAAATGACCATAATGGATTATAATAATGTTTTAAACATTGTCTTCAAGGTCAAACCTTGCATTTCCACCTATAGGTATAAGCCTTTGAGCAAAACATAGTCAAAAGTGACACTCAGTCTTAGTTAGGCAAAGTGTATGGAGAGGTATGTAGAAGAGTTAAGGTGATGAGAAGAAATATAAAAAATTCATCATGGTATTTATGATCTCAATAGTCTCTTTAAATGTAAATTATAACAAATAAGGAGCTCTAAACAAGTAAGGTGCAAACCACATCTTGGAACCCTGCACACAGTCTTTTGCCTAACAAGTTTGTCTTGGATTTTAATGCTTTTGAAGGGTCAAATGATGTGACCAGAAGATAATTTTTTGTGTATGAGGTCCTCAAAATTTGGATAATAATCTCCAATATCTAAGTGGTTTGATATAATAGGGTAAGTACCCTATGTTTTATCTCAGACAGAGGGCACTCCCCTTGTACATAAACCTGCATTTTTGGAGAAGATGGTTGAGAAGAGTAGACCAAAATATAAATAAATCCTTAAATATGGTATTAAAAGTTTAAATACACATAATAAAACATGAGTATCATCTCACAGAAGGATGAAATCTAACAAGTGGTCCAAAGCTACAAGAATTACAATCAACCCTGTTAGGCATTGGTTTAGGCCTAGTGTCCAAATGGGGAGTCATTCAAAATTATAGCCTTGGATATGAAATTTAACCTATTTTTAAAAAAATTATGGTCACTATAGAGGTGATAAATCTTTTGGAAGGTAGATAAGTTGTAGGGGAATCCATTTTTGGCTCAAAGGCAACATTAGGCCTGTGTAGATGAAAGGAACGACTCGATAGGCTAACTTTGAATGCTTACATCTCCTCTAAAACTTTTCATGGAGATATAAATTTTTTTTTAGGTTTTTAAAAGGGTCTTGAACTTTTTTTTTTTGAAATTTTATTACATCTTCAACATCCCATTTTTATGAACAAAGTTTAAGAGCCTAGGAGACCTAAAACCCTTGCAAACTCTTGGATAAGGACCTGATTGGGAAGATGAGGTTGGAGGGATAACCAAGTGGGGTAGAATTACCATGAAATTTATTAAAACTTGTAGAGGGCTCATTTATTCTCCCTACCATTAGGATTAGTTGTACAGAATTATATAGATGGAGTATAAAATAGGGTATTTTTGACTATTTTATGCATTGTGTAGGTTTTATGAACATTCAAGAGATGAAATCAAGTTTGGTAGGAATATAGAGACTTATTATAACTCTCTATGTCCATTTAATGCATTTTAAAATCTCATAAGTGTTCATACTAGAGCTCTCATCTCAGCCAGTCAAAACTGGCATTGTAAACATGATCAAGAGAAAGTGAGAACTTCAAGTGGATGGATTTTTAAGGTTTACCTAAGCAGTATATGGCCATGGAGGGTATTTTAAAGTGTCATCCATTCACTTTCATGTATTTTCATGATAAACTAAATCTAATTTTGAGACCAAGTGTGAAGGGTGAATGAAAAAGGATTTTTTTAAATTGTAGGTAGTGATGGCTCACTTCTAAGAGATTTCAAATGAGTAAGACTGAAACCAATGCATGGAGAAGCATGTCTGAAAAACTTCTCTCTCATTCCAATCATGATACCTATCCTTAGTTAGTTTTTGGGTGTTAAACTAGGGTTAAATCATGAAGGTAGCTTTCTAAGCTAGAATGAGAACTTCTACACCACATTTCAAGAGTTTCATGACTTGGGGTGACTCTTGCACTTCTTGACCTTGCATGGTTAATTTCACATCTTATTATGCATATTTAAATCCTTTTCTTAGCTTAACAAGTGTCCTTTTGATATTTGGACTTCTTTCTTCTTCTTCTCTCTCTCTCAAGTTCTATACGAACTAGCCTTTTTGGCCTTTGTAAAGGATGCTCCACGTTTGCATACCATTTGTTCAATAAATAATACTAATTTTACCTCTTCTATTACTATTATTATTGTGTTCACTTGAATGTTTTATCTTGTTTAAGTGATGACTATTGTTTTCTTAGCATGATTGTCTTATTCTCACACCTATTTTACAGTTTGAAAGCTTCTTCTTGCAAGTCATGTGAAGTGTTATATGGAGTGTCAAGGTCAAATGATTTAGCCTATTCAAAAAATTCCATTCTAGGACTCTTGTCTAGTCCTCCTAGCCTAAATATTCACCACAACCTTCATAATGAATAATTAATGTGAGTAGATTTAGATTAGAGAAGTGTATGTTCAGTTAGTCTCTTGGTTTTATGTGTAACATGCAGTTTGTTGGAAGTAATCAAATAATTTGGTGTATCACCTTCTTTATGATAGTTTAGTTTTAATTTTATCTCCCTTTTCCCTCATAAGCATAGGTGTAGTAGTGGTCTACAAGTAGTACATCAATGGAGCTAGCCCTATCTAGAGATTTACCTCATTTTTAGGCTCACCCACAGCCTATAGGTGTTTCAATTATGCTACTTGGATGAGGAGAGTTGATACATCTCCTCAAAGGGTGAAAATACAAGTGACAACAATACCTTCTTCTTCAAAAATCCCATTCAAGGTCCTCTGCCATAGAGAACTAAGTTGATTGCTCTTATTAATGACAAACCCTATGATATTGAGGAACATTTTCAAAAGACACCATAAAAATTTTCTATTTTAGACCTTATACATACATCAAATATCCATAAGAACATATTAAATGACATTTTGAGTCAGTCTAAGGTCCCAAGTGACATTGCACCTGATAAATTTCAAACACTTATGAGTCATTTGGCTCCATGACAACAACTTAATTTTAATCAAATTGATATGTCATCCCTTAGGCCTTTGCATAATAACCCATTTTATATAGAAGTAATCATTTCTTAACATAAAATTAGATGAGCCTTCATAGACAATGGTTCAAGGGCTAGATATTATAACTTTGAAACTGGTTAAGAACATTGGCTATATAGTAATAGATCTTCATCCAGATACCATCACTATCAAGGCATTTAATAATTAAGAGTGGGAATCTTAGGATCCCATTTGTTTGCATGTTATCATTGAACCTCTAACCCGTGATACTCTTTGCCATGTTCTTGATTTGGAACTATCATATAATTTTTTCTTTGGGTGACCTTGGATTCATGAAGTGTTATACCTTCTACTCTCCATCAGTGTATCAAATTTCTCCATTCTGGAATAAAAGTCACTATTCATGGTGACCCATAACTATACCAATTCTATAAACATTTGGAAGTGGAATATTAAATTTAAAACTATCAACTTGGCATAAAGCTCATCCCTAAAAAGGATAAGAATGTATTTGATTAACCCTTGAGTCCAATTATGTGGATCTAAGTACTCTTTCCTCCACTTCATCAACATTGCCTACTGCAATAGCCAATCATTTTACTATTCAAGACAATGGCCTTGGGGAATATAAAATTAGCAACTCTTTCCATATAGCCAAATTGTCTAAAATGATTAAATCATATGGTAGACCTAAAATGAAATGGTATAAGAAGAATGATTTTCATCAGAAAGGACCCATGGTTTTCATCAAAACCACTTTGTAAGAGCAAGAACAAATCAAGGCCAACAATGATTCATGGTTATATAATGATGACTTTGCCACTTGCTACCAAAACACAAAGTATCAAATTCCAAATAGGATAATGGATAATCAAGCCTATAAGGACAAAGTCATAAGAGAAAACATCAAGGACATATTGAGCTAGTATCAATTGCCAAAAATAAAAGAACTCAAGGCCATTTTATTAAATACAAACTGCCTGAAGGTGACCCCTTAGATCTTGAGATTAAAACTAATTTATCATCTAAAATTGACAATGTCAACATTGATGTAGATTCCTATTATAGCATTTACAATGAGTTGGCTAACACCAACCTATTTGATCTTCATACCATCTGTACCATTACTTTTGTCCCATCTCATTCCCTTATTTTCCTCCATCATTCCTAATTGATTGACTAAGACCAATAAGACTCATACATACCATTGGATGATTTTTAGAATGATGAGGCAAATTTTGAATTCTTGGGCCTCAGAGATGGTTTTCCATTTTATGATCACAAATAGATATTTTATTTTACATTGAACCCTAGCACTTATTTTGGAGAATAAGAAAACTTCTTTAGTCATAAAGAAAAATAAAAATAAAATCAAACATTGAGGTCCCAAAGTGAAAACTTCTTTAAGGCACTTTTAGATAAGGAAAAAGTAAATACGAAAATGAGTCCCATGGTGAAAACTTGTTTCAGGCACCATTGGATGAGGAAGTTCACCATCTTTCAAATAAAGCTCAGGCTTCTTCCAATCCTAGAACTTCATGCCTATTAGGAATCAATTTAGAGGATCAAAAAGTATTTGATTAATTATCTCAAGATTTCCCATATGCCTTTGCTTTACTAGACCTTGGTGATTTAGATTCTTCTTACATGGGTGAACTCAACGAGCCAATTGAGTCACCAAAAAAATATGAATACCAATGTACCACATTGTCAACTATTCTAGAAGATGGTTCCACACTGCTTGTGGAAGATATCATAGAAGTCAATATTGGAACACCATCTGATCCCAAATGGATCAAACTTAGAGTGTCCCTCACTAAAGAGGAATGTGAGATTATTAATACCCACCTTTGATATATTTTTGATATTTTTGTCTAGCCTTATTCAGATATGCCAAGCTTGGGCCTTGTTTTGGTTGTATCTTGCCTTATTGTTCACCTTGATGCCAACCCAATTAAGTAAAAGCTGATAAAAATGCACCCTCTCATACCTGTACTTATCAAGAAAGAATTAGAAAAACTATTAGAGGTAGGGTGTATCCATCATATAGATTATCCAGAATGGATATCAAACATAGTCCTAGTCAATAAAAAGCCACAAGTAATTTGATTATGTACTAATTTTAGAGATATCAATAAATCTTGCCTAAAGGATGACTTTCCTTTGCCCAACATTGATTTGAATGTTGATTATACATTAGGGTATGCGATGATATCTCTTATGGATGGATCCTCTAGTTATAATCATATCAAAATCGTACCTAAAGACCAACACAAGACAACATTCACCACTCCATGGGGAACATTTTGGTATCAAGCAATGTCATTTGGTCTTAATAATACTAGTGCCACATACCAACATGCAATGACAATAATTTTCCATGACACAATGCACGATAATATTGAAGACTACGTGGATGATATTTTTAGAAAATTCAATACTAGAGCAGGACATCCAGATGTGTTAGGAAGAATCTTTGAAAGGCTTTATGAATACAAGGTAATGCTTAACCCTAAAAAGTGCATTCTTTGGCATTACTTCTGACAAATTTCTAAGTTTCATTATTTATTACAGGGGCATTGAATTTGATCCATCCAAGGTTAAGGCCATTAAGAAATGCCTCCACCTTCTAATCTAAAGTAACTCCACAGCCTATAGGGTAAGATCCAATATATATGGCAATTTATTTCTCAATTGGCATATAGATGCCATCCCTTCATTCATATTATAAATAAAGGTACCATTTTCTCATGGAATATTGATTATTAATAAGCCTTTGATTAATTAAAATAATATATTAAAAATCCATATGTTCTCACTCTACCAAAACCTAGAAAACCATTAATTATCTACATCTTAGCAACTTAATGTGCCTTGGGGTCACTCCTGATAGAACACAATGATCAGGGGAAAGAAAGAGCTTTATATTATTAAAGCCACACATTGGTTTCCTGTGAACATAATTATAGTTAAATTAAAAATGCAAGCTTAGCCATGGTATTTGTGACCCAAATTTATGACATTATATGCTCATAAACAAAACCATTGTCATTGCCAAAGTGGACCCACTCAAATACCTACTTTCCAAGGCAACCTTGATTGGTTGTATGGCCAAATGGATCATGTTATTGAGTGAATTTGAGATTGAATATGTACATAAAAAGTCCATCAAATAGAATACACTTGCATATTAGTTTGTCTAATCACCCTTATCAGATACCAAACCACTCATTTTCAATTTCCCTAATGAGTCAATCATGACTCTAGATGACAATTCTTTTGAACCTCAAGACTAGACCATTTACTTTGATGGTTCTTACACTTCTCATGGATCTAGAGTTGGTATTATATTCGTAACACCATAAGGGAATCTCATTCCCAAAGCATTATACATTGGTTTTTATTGTACCAACAATATAACATAATATGAAGCACTCATTGCATGGCTTCATTTGGTAGTACAATGGAATATCAAGAAATTACATGTTCATAGAGATTCTCAAAAAATTATTAACTAGGTGACAAAGCAATACTAGACCAAAGATGACAAGCTTATTCATTACAAGAATATGGTGGACCATATTAAATAGAGCTTTGAACACATATAGTTTGAACAAATTCCTAGGGCCAATAACAAGACTATTGATGCAATGGTAATAATTGGTTCACTAATAGAAATTGCAGATCATGCTCTAGATTACTAGTTCTTTATTGAACATCTCTTAAGGCTAGCTCATGAATGTTCTGAATATAAAATGGTATGTGTTATTTTTAGTCCCAAGTCGCCTTGGTAATTTGATATATATCCCTACCTTCATGATCATATTCTCCCTTCTAACCTTTCTCATAACAAATACAAAGCCTTCATTCATAATACCTCTCATTATACCATACCCATTGCACACTCTATCATAAAGGATATGATGGAACTCTAATTCACTATTTAGCTAAGACAAAGTCTTGATTAGCACTTAAATGAGTACAAAAAGGGATTTATAGGGCCCACACTGATGGACCGGTCTTTGCTAAGAAACTCTTATGTACATGGTATTGTTGGACCACTATGGAGGTTGATACATGTGCTTATGTAAAAAAGTGTGTGGCTTGTCAAAATCATGCCAATCTCATTCATGCACCAACTCAACCACTTTAGTAGATCACTACACCATGGCCATTTTCCACATGGGGACTCAATTTCATAAGAAAAATGAATCATTCTTCTTCAGATGGCCATAAACACATCCTTACTGCAATCAAATATTTTACAAAGTGTGTTAGGAATAAATACAAAAATTGATGCAGAATAATTTCATGGAATCACAATAATAGATATAAATAGAGATGCATAAATAACAAAAATAAACATGCACAATAAGAAGACTAGATTTAACATGGTTCACCCAATGTGGGATACATCCACCAAGAAACACTTGCTTAGATTTTATTACAAGTCACAAGAGTACAAACCACTCTCAAATCAATCTTCTCATAATTATAATGCATAGATATTGTTTGGAGCTGCGCTCAACAAACCTTCTTAAATACACACCTAAATTCACACACTCTATTCTTACTTCTCAAAACCCTCATTCTCATGATGTATTGCCTACAAAATATCCATCAATACATAATACATCAATAAAGTGGTATTACAAAATAATGGGTACCAAAACCATGGGCATAATCAACCCAATACAATTTTCCGTTAAAACATATAGAGTGTACAATACATTTAAAATGTAAAGTATTTGAAAATACAATATACTTTAGAAATAGGCTCCTCAACACAACAAAGTGGGTTGAAGCCATTCCACTCACTTATGTAACCGATAAGTAGATTTAAAAACTCATCTTAAATCATCTCATTTGTTACTTTAGCATTCATTCTAATCTCATTTCTGATAATGGCCGCTCCTTTAAAAATAAGGACATCAAAGCCCTCTGTGCCAAATACTATATCAAGCAACACTATTCCACTACCTATTTTCCTTAAGGCAATGGCCAAGATGAAGCATTTAATAAAACCCTAATTCAAATCCTTAAAAATATTGTTAATACTTTTGGTTGTGATTGGCATATGCAACTATTTCCTACCCTATGGGCCTACCGTACTAATATCTGAACCTTGACAAGAGCCACACCATACTCCCTTGTTTATGGCACTAAAATTATTATCCCTATCAAGATTGAGTTGCCTTCCTTACACATTTCATTGCATGATATTATTGATGAGGAGGAATACAAAGTTTCTCATCTTTAATAATTGAAACTACTTGATGAAAAATGGGTAGCTACCTTGAACAATATCCAATCATATCATAACATGTTATGTCATAGCTGCAATAAGTCTATCAAACACATAAACTTTGAAATTGGTGACCTGGTCTTAAAAGAAAGCCAAAATAATACCAATGCTACATATAAAAATAAGGAACATTTTGAGCCTAATTGGTTAGGCCCATTCATCATCACAACAAACTATGGATTTGGAGCATATAGGTTGCTTACACCAGATGGGGAAGAGCTGGATGAGCCCATGAATATTATGCATCTCAAGTGTTTTTACTCTTGTTTTGCTTGAACATTGTATACGAGGACCCTTGCTTAGGGGCATGGCCTAAAAACATCCTCCCTTCATCCTAATTATAATTGAGTCAGTCCACATGATCATATAACCCATCCTATTACCAATATTGATCTTGATTTGGGTTCATCATTACAACAAAAAAATTTAGATGCCAAAATTCTAAGAAAGTTTCAAGTAGATTATTTAGATTTAGTAACCATTAGCACATCCAAGATAGGCAGTATCTTAGCATAACTTACACATGATTTCCCTGTATGATGGTCTTCTAATCGTATTTTTTGTCTCTTGTTAAATCATGTACCATTTGTTCATTCATATGACATTCTTGTTTTCAACCCTGATGTTGATTCGTAGTAGCTTCCACTAGGGTTAAACTACATTGACTTGAGGTCCATTTGGACTATGTAGGCAACTCTCAATTTCTAAGGTCAACTTGATCACCCTTTTTTGATGCTCTTACCATTTCACACGCAATTTAAGCCATGCTCCCACCAGTTTAAGAGCAACATAAGCCACTCTCTCGATTGTTTACGAGTTAAAAAATTCTTCATCTCATAATCCTCCATTGAGTTGAGATGCCAAGAACTCTAAAACATTCAAAACAATATAAAAAACCCTAAAATTTTGAAAAAACTTAAAAACCACATAAAAACCAAAAAAGGGATTAAAAGGGCTTATCATCTCCATAGGAGATATTAAGCCACAAAATCTTTGCTTGTTTTGTCATCATATTCACCAATGGTCTTTGACCTTGTTCTGAATGGCATAATTTGTCACATTTGCCAAGTGGAGTCCCCTTATCTAACCATAATTATTTCTAAATTACCATTCTTGTTCCTTCATTTACACTCATATTTATAAGAGAACTACATCAGCTTGAGGTCGACATAGACTATGTAGGCAACTCTTAGATGCATGGGCATCTCAAGTTAGCTCAACCAATCTTATCGCCATTTCACCTTTCTCAATTTATCTCAACTTTCTCACCATTTTACAAGTACACCTTTCTTATTTTATTCCTCTATAATCATGTCTCTTCCTTGTCATTATTTTTCTTCTTTCCCACATCCCTAGGAGAACTACATTTGGTCTGAAGTCCATTGGACTATGTAGGCAATCTCCACTTGAATGGGGCATTTGGATACAATTTGGCCACCCCTTCCTTTTTCTTTCATTCCCCCTTCCATCTAGGTTGCCATCTCGCCCTGTCAGTTGCCCTCTAGAGCTTAGGTGTATAATCTCCAAGAGTAATGCCTTACTTTCACACATGCATAAATAATTCACTAATTGCTTTTTTTATGATGTGTTTGTGTGTTTGTCAATGATGATTATTTTTAATTGTTCTTGGTACATTTCTTTGCTTTTCTTATTGAGCAACAAAATGTTTTATGTTGTTTTTCTTTTTGGTTTGTGGTTTCTTACTTCTTTGCATGATTATTTGTGTCCTTTTTTGTTGTCACTTCAACTCAATCCATTGTGCCAACATGATCATAGTGATTTTTATCACACAATTTTACTTGATTCTATCCATTAGCATATGCCAACATTGTCATCATGGTTTTTATCATTGGTGCATTGTTTTGAATTGTCTATTAGATCAGGGGTCAGTCCTTATGCACATTGTGGCGTAGTCATCATGGTGTTTTATATCATGGTGAATTTCATTTGGTGATTTATCAAAACTTAAGTGTTAGGAGTCTTGCAAATATTAATGATGTAGTAAAAGATCTTCTTGTCTACTATCCTCCAACTAATTAATCGATTGCCTAATTAATCATTTGTCAAAACAAAACTCTGCCCTATTGGGGCAAACCAATTAGACCAATCAATGATGAAACCCACCCTACTGAGGAAAATCAATTTAATCAACAATCCAATCCACTCGATCGGGGCACATTATTGTAATCAACCAAGACCACCCTCTTTGAGGCCTAGTTCATCATTTCATCTTTTTTTTAATTCAAAGCCCGTAACTTTCACACTGTTTGGGGTAATTTAAAGTGTGCCACTTGTTTTGGGATGTATCCTTCCCACTTCACCCCACCTTGGGACCAAATCAATTCTATTATTCCCAAACATTGGAAATCAAAAGTGTGTAAGTATTAGTTCAGGTGGGTTATTTTTAGCCACAAGTTAATTTCTTTCATTCTTGCTTCTTCCTCTCTTTTTTGAGGGCCCATGTTTTTTTAATTCTTCCCTGAACGTCCCCTCAAGGAGCAATCCAAGGCTAATCAAATGCCCTTTTAGGGAATTAATCTGAGTTTATCGATTCATAAACTTAAAAGAGAAAAAGAGAAGAGTGAGGACATCATTCTTCAATCATTATCAAATTTCTTCTTAACAACTTTTCCTTTTTTTGAAAAAATGTTACCATGCCTAATGTTTCACAATACCTTCTCAAACATGGGGAAAATATAGACACTTAATTTTAATCACTTTTGTGTCTAAAATGTGTTTGGAGAATTTTTTTGTAATCTTCATGCAAGTTTAACCAAAAATCATCACTGGACCTAATATTAACCACACAATTATCATTTTAACTCAAAATCACAATGATACATCCCTTATTACATCTTAATCTTACCAAGTGCATCCTGAATTAAATTAATCCTTTGCAAGTGTTTTCACAAGACTATTAAGTGAATACTTGATTGATAAATAAAACATTGTAAAAAGCCACCATTCTTCTAATTATTAATTAATCCCACTTAATCAATCTTAATCATTCCTTTATTATAAAAATCCATGGATTTGAAATTATCATATTTTCCTAAATTCAAAGTTGGAATATTGCCTCATAAATGGATGACATCCTAAGGCAAAGTGTGCAAGCAAACATAGGTTATGACATGTCTTACACTTTACTTACACAATCAAGACAAGTTGTTACACCTCACTTATACACACAAAGGGGTTATCATTTGAGTATCTTACACCCTCTTACATACTCCAAGTCTCCATTAATGGGGTTTCTTACACTTTCAACCTCTTATATTGATGAGGGCGAGGATTGATCCTCAACCCTCCATCTTGAGATGAGATGAATGATTTACAATGATTTAGAAAATCTATAAATACAAGCCCCATCCCTCTCATTTCCTAAGCTTATTTATACAAATTTACTCCACCAAATTATACAAGAAGCTTTAACCAATTCTCATGTCAAAGCCAAGCCAAGCCAAGAATCAAGTGTAGACAAGGAGAAGTGCTTCCCACATGTGGAATCAAGCATTGTCAAAGATTTTGTAGCCTACAAGTTGAGCTCAACCTCTTAAGACCGGTTCTCAAGCAAGTCTTATAATGAGGTATAAACATTAGTTTTTTTCTTCTAATGTATATTTCTTACTTGTTTTCCACATAGCTCAACATAAGGATTAGGCTTGAGATGTTAGTTCTCCAAGTTTGTTTTGATTTTGTTCACTAACAGATTGACCAACCTCTCTTGGTTTTTTAATCTATAATATACATACAAAGACAAAAAGGGGGACATTTTGGACAAACTGTGAACATAAATAACATACCACCATTTAGCAAGTGGCAAATAATGAACCCATTTATTTTATTTGTTATAAACAAAATAATGAACATACCCTTCAAGACATTTGTTTACTACCTCTATTTGTCCACCAGATTGAGGGTGATAGGATGAGTTATGAACCAAATGGGTGCCAAAACATGCAAATAATCTATTTTAAAAATTACTAATAAATATGGGATTTTGATCACTTACAATGATCTCTAGAGTACCATGCAAGTTCTAAACTATATTGAGAAAATTAGAAGCTATTGTACTCACAAAAAATGGCTCTGATAAGAAAAAAAAGTGAACATACTTGGTGAGTCGGTCCACAACTACCATGATAACATTTTTACTTTTAGACTATGGCAACCTAGTGATAAAATCCATATAAATCTCCTCCCAATGTTGGCTAGTGATGGATGAAGGCTGAAAAATTCTTGTGTCTTAATGGTTTCACCTTTTTTATGTTGACATACCATGCATTCGACCACATATTTCTAGACGTCCCCCTTGAGTCCTTCCCAAAAAAAATCTTGCTTGATTATATTATATGTTTTCAAAAATCTTGCATGACCTCCTATAGGAGATGCATAAAGTTCCTAAAGGATTTAACGTTTGAGGAGAGCATTCTTACAAAGGTATAATCTATCTTTATACCATAATGCCTTCCCTTTTTCCATGTAAAATTTTCAAATCTCTAGAACCCTTTTGAAGATTTTGAATCAAATCATAGGTATCACTGTCATTCTCTCATTTTGATCTTGTTTCTTCTAACCAATTTGCTTACCAAATGGTCATTATGCATAATAATGCCTCAACTGATTCATCCCTTTAGGATAGTGCATATGCCACCACATTCTCTTTTCCTTTCTTATATACTATTTCAAAATTCTAACCTAGCATTTTAGTCACTCATTTTTTTAATTCTTAGAAAGATAATCATTGTTCTAAAAAATATTTGAGGCCATCATGATCAGTATTTATCTGAAAGTGATGACCCATCAAATAAGGTCTTCGTTGCTTGATGACATGCAAAATAACTATCATCTCTTTCTCATAGATTTGCTTGAACCTATTGTTTCCATTTAATTTTTCACTCTTAAATGTAAGTGGTCTACCTTTTTTCATGAGTACAACCCCCATGCCATATCTTGATGATCACATTCAATAACAAAAGTTTTAGAAAAAATAAGAGTATCCAAAACTTTAATGGTGCACATAACCATTTTTGATTGTTCCAAATCTTTGGTAATTGTATCAGTACACTAGAAAGAGTCTTTATTCAATAAAGATGTGAGTGTGGTTGTGATGCTACCATAATTTTTGACAAACCTGTGATAGCAACCAGTTAGCCTCAAAAAACTTAGAAGTTCTTGAGGGTCTTGGGAACCTACCACTCCATCATTGTTTGGATATTTTTAGGATCAACTTTCACTCCATGTAAAATAATATGACCCAATTACTCCACCTCTCGGATGCCAAAATCACATTTGAAAGGTTTAACATAAAGTTGATGTTGTTCCATAACCAAGATTATTTATTTCACATGACGCAAATGGTCTTCCCATTTATTGTTGTAAATGAGGATGTAACAAAAAAACATCAACACAATTTCTCAATGATGGTATGAAAACAATATTCATCAAAGTCTAAAATGTATATGGTGCATTTGTGAGGTTGAAAGGCATGACCACAAACTCATAATGGCCTTCATAAGTTTTAAAAGATGTTTTAGGCATGTCCTTTTCACAAATTTGAATCTGATGATATCCAAAGCAAAGATCTAACTTGGTAAAATAAACAACACCATGCAATTCAACTAGAAAATAATCAATTATTGAAATGTGAAACTTATCTTTAATGGTGTAATTGTTGAGTTCTTTATAGTTTGGGCACATCCTTCAAGTACCATCCTTCTTCCACACCATGAACACTTGGGAGGAATATTTATTTTGGCTATGTCAGATGATTCCTACATCCAACATCTCCTATACCATCTTTTCAATTTCAATATTTTGGGCATAAGGATACTTGTAGGGTTTGATGTTGGGTGGTGTACTTATGGGAAGTATTATGATGGCATAATCATGTGTTTGGCTTAGTGGGAGTCCTTTTGGCATGTCACCAAAAACAATATAATGGTCATCCAACAACATTTGTAAATCAGGATGGGTAGACTCCTTGGTTTGTTGAACCTTTATGGGAAACAAACATGCCATAAATCCTTTAGAACCTTTCTAAGAATCTTTTGCATGTGATGAACTAAACAGTTGTGGATATTTAGCTTGTAATCCAAACAATTCAAATGTATTGCCTTCTAAATGGAAGTGCATGAATAATTATTGAAAATTCATCTCAATAGTGCCCAAAGTGGTGAGCCATTGCACTCTCAAAATAATGTCAACCCCTCCTATGAAAATAACAAACATATAAGAACCTAACAGGTAGTCTCCCATAGTAAGCTTAATACTATGACATTTTTTAGAATAATTGATGGTACAACCATCTATAATCATGACCTAAAATTTTGGAGTTGGGTAAATAAAACAATTCATATGAATAGCAAACTTACTATTGATAAAGTTGTGCATAATCCCAGAGTTAATCAACACTATCACCTTCTATTTATTGAGGAAACCCACCACCTTCAGAGTTTGAGAAGTAATGATACTTGAAAGTGCATGATAAGAAATAATAGATTGAGAATATTTAAATTCATCCTTGGGTTTATCCAAACCTACACCTGAGATCTCATTATCTTCATCATTCTCATTGGTGCCTTCAATGTAAAACAACTTCTTTTCAGCACAAAAATGTCATTTGCTTCATTTGCTATCACAACCAAAACACAAACCTTTTGCATGCTTCTCCTTAATTTACTAAATGGTCAATTTGGTAGGCTGAGGAACTGATGGTGTTGGGAAAGTGCATTCACAAACATTAGTAAAAGGTCTTCATTTGATCATCTATTTTTCCTCTACCATGTGTGCCCTTGGGATGACTTCATATACATAATTGGAACTAAACATGTAAACCTCCAGTTGGATGCTATCTTTGAGCCACCCAAAAATAAGTCATTCAAATTTTCCTTAATGATATCTGCTACATGTAAGGATAGATTCTGAAATTGATGAATATAATCCTTTATAGTTTCTATTTGATGCAGTTTGGTTAGCTGGTTGAAGTAGTTTTTTGAAACATTATTGTGATAGTGGAATTGCAACTTCTCAAAAAATATAGACTAAAAAACTGGGACACCCTTTTTTTTGTGAATGCAGAGTCTGATGTAGATCAAATAGATTTTATAATTCAGTGATCCATGTGAGTGGATCATTACCATAAAACTTGCGTAAGTCCACTTTTGGCAACATCAATTTTGGGCCTAGATTGATGGTGTGATTGTTTGGAGAATAACCAAACTGGAGTGGTGGGGGGCAGGGGTTATTTTACAAAGACTAAGCTATAAATTTGTTGAACCACCTCCAACATACATGTATTAGAAGTTTAGGAATCCATGTCATCCTTGTGAGAAGTTTTAGGAGTTTATTATTTTTTCCCACACTCGCGAGTGCTAGGACCAACCATACACAAACCCCAGGAGGGTTTTGGCCCAAAAAAAAAATTAGTAAATGAGATTGTCATGATCACCTTACCAAGACAAATCCAATGACTGCTAATGTGCACAAGGGTAAAAAAAATTGGCTCAAATAATGTACCGATAGAATATACTGTTGCGATTGTCTCGTAGAAATGAATCCAGCAACTGCTAATTTGTATAAGGTTAAAAAAGATTCATTTTTTTACCATTTTTTTTAATAAAAAATTCAAACAATACTTTAATGACAGAAAAATCAAATTCGTCTTGAATCACAAGTTATGTTTTTTCGATCCTTTAGCTCATAAGAGACACACAACACTAGATCCAAAGAAAAAGTCACCACACAAACTTGCCCAAATCGAAGCTCTAATATCACTTGTAATAAAATTACTTAGATGTTCATACAATAAAATATTATATAACAGAAGTAAGAGCATAATAAATAGATCCACAATAATATTTGATAGAAGTGCATAATGCTTAGTAAATATGACTGAGTCACTTCAATGGATTCAACTAAACAATAATGCAATAAGAGAAGAATTTGTAATATGATGATCAAACACTAATTACTACTTTCTATATATATACTCTACTTAACCATGATTATTTCATAGATTGACCTTACTAAGAATATAGAGAAATGTGACAATATTATATAAGATTCATGTAAGCCACAAGTCAGCCACATATCCCTAGACATGCCATAGGTTAAGGGCATAGTAGCCTACCACCTTCCAATACTAATAAGTGACCCTGCACGTAATAAATGTCCATGAATGCAATGATTTCATGACTTGTAATAAATGTCCATGAATGCAATGAGGTTATGACTTGTATGATGCAACCCATGATAAACCGAGAAACCCAACCCAATTAAATACTAAAAATGACAACAAAAACTCTTTTTTTTACCCCATGTTTTAAAAAAACTAGCACGTTAAAAAAAAAAATTGACTCACTTGTAATTTTAAGGAGGTAAGGAATATTCTAGTGGCAAACTATAGTGTAAATTATATAAAACATAAAATTCTAACATCTCATCAGCGCATGTCAATGAAAAGATTTAAAAAAAAGGGTGCTATAATACTTGTTATGGTAGGTGTAATAAGAAATTTGAAATGTATTGTCTAATACTTGAACATGATTGTTGAAACTCTGACATGTCATGATATAAATAGTTATTATGAGGTAAAAGTTGAACAACTAATATATAGTACCATGACAATTATTAGGTAGAATTATGACAACTATTAGGTAGTAACAATTCAGCGATAGGGTACTAAGGGAGAGGGCCCATTACTTGAGTGGGGTCCAACACATGAGATAATACATGAGAGTAAAAATGTTAATAATTGGTTGCAAAAGAGCCAAAAGTAGGTGTAAAATTTACATGTGATTGTACAATTTTGACTAAATATGATGACACATCACCCTCTTAAGTATAATATACTCAATACACATATCCTGGTCACACTTATTTTTTAGTATATTTCAAATTTCAATTTTTAAATTAATTAAAAATATGACATTCTTTTCACTTAAGCATGTTAAACAAAAAATGTGACTTTCCTCCACTTGAACTTTCAAATGGGCATTGTTCGTACGTCAATTGGTGTTAGTACGATGTACCTATTAGGTGACAAGATTAGGATGCACGACAATTAGTGTCTCTCCCTTATGTGTTTAAAAGCTATTTCAACTATTTATACATATTCACCTATTGGCACTTCCCCCTATATGAACAAGGATTTCATTTCTTGTGATATGAATATTGTCCACTCAACTTAGATGTATTCATTCAATTATCTTTATGAATTATACAAAAGAGATAAAGTTCGGATGACTTATATTTGAAGCACAATAAAGTGCCTCTTGCATGCTAGAGATATGAAATGGTCCCATATACTCTAAATTATTCATAAGACCATAACCAAAATGCTACCTAACATCTTAACTTTAAAAAATATTTTATTACTATTATTACCTACAAAGATCCCTCTCCTTAATGCTCTTCAAATAGTGAATTTCCTATATTTGCATCCTATGAATGGAGCGCTGACTACTTGAAAGGTGAGAAGAAATGCATGGCGGGTTTACAGGGGGATCAGCTGTAGTAGGAGAACATCAGGCATCGGAGGAACAGAAAGACTTCGCTTGTGTGACAGTAATAATAATAAAGAGTGTAAGGTGTAGTCTTTCCAGATCCTCCCATGCCTATAGTCCTCCCTACATATCCCTCTTATTTCCCGCTGCTCCAGTAAAGCTATGCTGCAGGTATCTCTTCTCTCTCGCTTCTTTCAGGTTTATTCTAACAGAATTCATCACTTCTTTTGTTTCTGTTTTTATGGGTGGTCTTACAAGACTCAGATATGTGGTTGGTATGATATAATTCTTGATTTCTGTAAATATTGTGTTGTTGGGTGTGGATCTGAGTGTTTTAATGGGTGACTGTACACTTTTACATTATAGATCTGGGCAGGTTGGAATTAAAGCATTAGATCTAATGATTGCCAAATCTAACCAAAAAAAAATATCAAAAAATTAAAACTAAATTTCTCCGTGATCTAGCAACCATTTTAACATGTGTCCGTGATAACTGCGTCTTCTGATCTGTCTCCTAGCTCTCTATTGAGATAGGCTTCTGGGCTCTGTGCAATGAGTAGCCTCTTAGGTTGTTTTACAAGACTTCTGCTTTACATGTTGTGGGTATTTTCACTGTTTTTCCGTTGCCAACTGAAAGATTACATGTGGTGAATCTTAACCTTTGTGGCAATCGTTATTATTAATTTTAAGTCGTTTATGTAATCACAAGGCATTATTCTAATGGTAATTTTTTAAATTTATTTTTAATGTTTTGATCATATCACAAAACAAGGAGATAAGCACCTAGGTCACCGCAATCACTGCTTTGGGTTTCTAACTACACTCTCTAAAGCTAGGCAATGTTTTTAGAGCAGGCAATGCTAGCAAGTCATTCTACTAATGGAAATTTTCTTAATGTATTATTGGTGCAACAATCGTAACGTAGGTGGAAGCAAACGTTAATTTTATCACCCTGTTGGGCTTCTCACTACCCTCTCTAAAGCTTGACAATGATTTTAGAGCAATGTTTTATAAGTCACCTTCGTTTCACAATTCTTTTCAATTTAGGTTTCTTATTCTTTGAGCACAGCTTGGCAATTATTTTGGAGTATAAAATCTTCTATAAATCGCCCTTGTCTCATAATTCTTTTTGGGAATTTGAGGGCAATTTTTTTGGAGCATGCAATCTCTTATAAGTCATCTCTACCCCACAATTCTTGCCAATTTAAGCTTCTTACCTTTCAAAGCTTGGCAACTCTAGCTTGGCAACTCTTTTGGAACATATGTAATCCCTTATAAGTCACCCTTGTCTCACAATTCTTATCAATTTGAGCTTCTTACCCTCTGAAAAGCTTGGCAACTCTTTTGGGGTATGTAATCCCTTATAAGTCACCATGGTCTAACAATTCTTGCTAATTTGGACTTCTTACCCTCTATAAAGTTTGACAAATCTTTCGGAGCATGTAATCCCTTATAAGTCACCTTTATCTCACAATTCTTGCCAATTTGGGCTTCTTACAATTCTTGCCACTTTGGGCTTCTCACCCTCTACAAAGCTTGAAAACTCTTTTGGAGCATGTAATCCTAATTCTTGTCTCACAATTCTTGCCAATTTGGGCTTCATACCCTCTACAAAGCTTGGCAACTCTTTTGGAGCATGTACTCGTATGTTGCCCTTGTCAAAAAATTCTTGTCAATATAGGTCTATGCAATTGAAGGCTTGAGGAGAATTGGATTATTAATTTCAAGAAAACCTCCACGATTTGTCATTACCTTAATGACATTTTTCCTTGTGAATGTTTAAGGCAGCTTTGGGTTTTCGCTTTTGCCCTCTAGCGTCTTTACCAGTTGATAAAGCTTTCAAAATATGTGATGTCTTATAAGTCACATCAGTCTCATGGTTCTTACTACTGTCGCATAGTTTTTACTAATGTGGCATAATCCCAATTACAATCCAAACATGTTTTTGTTGTAATAATTTGGGCTTCTTACCCCTTGCAAAGGTTGGCAACTCTTTTGGAACATACAGTCCCTTATAAGTCATCCTAGTCTGACAATTATTGTCAATTTAGGCTTCTTATCCTCTCTAAAGCTTGGAAACTCTTTTGGAGCACTTGATCTCATATAAGTTACCTTAGTTCACAATTCTTGCCATTGTAGGATTATGTAATTGAAGGCTTTTCTAATTAGAATATTAATTTCAATATGATCTCAATGAGTAGTAATTCCTTGATGGCATTTTTCCTCGTGTATGTTTAAGAATGTTTTGGACTTCTCGCCCTCTAGCCTCTTTCCCCATAAGTAATAACTTTTGGAGCATGTCATGCCTTATATGTCACACTAGTCTCACAGTTATTACCAATGTAGGATTAACCCAATTACAATTCAAACAAGTATTTGTTGTAAATAATTTGGGCTTCTTACCCTCTCCAAAGCTTGGCAACTCTTCTGGAGCATGTAAACCTTTATAAGAGAGGGGTCCCATGCTGGGGGCTACGGCTTCTATAATTTTGGGTATTGCGGTCTCAAGCATTATGAAAAATTAAAAAACTGCTTATAAAATATATGCACCTTAAAATAAGGAGCAGCTATAGTTTAGGAAGAAGTTTTGGAGGGGTTGGAAGCAGCAGGGGGCTGAAGATTGGCATGGCTGCTCTTATTTTTTGGGTTGTCGACTGTATATTGGTATCCAATCAATTTATTTATTTCTGTTTTCTTTTAAATTTTTTATTAATAAAATACTCGTAATTTTTCTAAGCAGCATATATTGCATAAATTTGAAAAATGCATGGGACTGCTCATCAGAAAAAACTCTCATATAATTTCTCAGCAGCACCCCCTTAAAACAATTAGCTATCCTGCAACATGGGACCATGCTCTAAGCCACCCTTATCTTACAATTCTTTCAATTTTGGTTTTCTTAGCCTCTATAAAGGCTGGCAACTCTTCCGGAGGTCTCACAATTCATGGCAACGTAGGATTATGTAATTGAAGGCCAATTCTTGTCAATGTAGGATTATGTAATTGAAGGCTTGAGGAGCAATTTAATTATATTATTAATTTCACAATGACTTTTATGAATAGTCGTTGACTTAATAACATTTTTTTCTATGTATGTTTAGGGCCGCTTTGGGCTTCTCCCCCTCTAGCCTCTTTCCCTATTGGTAAAGTTTTTGGGTATGTACTTATCTCATTATTCTTGCCAATGTGGAATTAATCCAATTACAATCCATACATATGTTCTTTGTACATAATTGAAGGCTTCCACCAACAATTTAATTAATTTATTTAATGTTTATTGCTGTATAAGCCATTATACATAATTGAAGGCTTCCACCAACAATTTAATTAATTTATTTAATGTTTATTGTTGTATAAGCCATGTTACTCAGTTCAAACCTGTTTCAGTTTTGTTTATTGTTTCTACAACATATGCATCACCTAAGACCATTTGACTTTTTAAGATATAAACTAGTTTTATTTTTCTTAAAAATCTGTCTAATTTATTACCAAAACAAGAACTTCCAAAGAAATTAAAATTTTAAGAGCCAGGATATGGTCACTGAAGAGAATATATCCGTGTTGCTCAAATATTACTGTAAAGTCATGCCATCAAAGTTAACTTGCTAGTCCTTTTCACCACAGGAAAGTGGAGTTGTAGATAGGAAGAGTGTATCTTTATTTGGAAGTGCTTGATTCATGTTGAAAAGCAGTAGATTTTGTAGGAAATCGTCTCAGATGAGTTGTGTAATAATTTTTTTAAAAGCTCCTGCATCTTTTGTCAAAAATAGATTTTGCACCATAATGCATCGGTTGCATACCTTAGAGTGGCTATTGTAGGGAATATGCTCAGTAGGTCCAACGGATAAGTAATGAGAAGCTAGACGACAATACTGTCAAATGGGTCATGGTAGGTTACAATTTGGTCAGACAGATTATAATCCCACCGATGGTTGAAGGTGATAACAATCTACTGTGTGAATATGTGATGACATGAGTTGTACATATTTGACAGGAAACCTAAAGTTTATTGCCATGATAATGCTTTCCTGAAATCATTTTGTTTGTAACAAGGTTACTGCAGTTGTATTTCTAGTTGTGAAGTTAATTATAATTGCAAATCTGGTCAAACCACTGGTTGCATATTGTTTTGAAAATTTTCTCTATTGTTAAGAGTGCATGGTAATTTGATTGGTGCAATTCTTTCATTATTAGGTTATTAATTTTTGTGGGACTTTATTCTCATATTTAAGTTAGGTTGGGCTGTATCTCTATACATAGTAATTATTTGAAGGACATTTTTCCTCATATTTTGCTAATGATTGGAAGGCAAAGGAGCCTTCTTAGCACATCTAAAGCTGACGTCCATGAATAGTCATTTTTCCGGTGTTTTTGCCTAATAATTACAAGGCAAGGGAGGTTAGCAACAAGCACCAATATTTCATCCAAACTTTATATTTTAGATATCTGGGCAATACATCACTATCACTGGTAATGTTAAAAGAGCATTGGAAAAGGTATGACGTTTGAAATGTAATGTTGAAAAACTCTTTATTTTAGATATCTGGGCAATACATCACTATCACTGGTAATGTTAAAAGAGAATTGGAAAAGGTATGGCGATTGAAATGTAATGTTGAAAAAGTCTTTAAGCTATTAATTAACCGACCTGATCTGTGAATCATTGGAGTTGTCATCAATTATCAATGAGTAATTATTACAATACTAAATTAGCAAAGAACATCTACTATTGGTCTTAAGGGTGAAGTTATTTGACATTTGATTTTGATTGTTAAAGAAAGCTTAAAGAGTTTGAGTTATTATTTATCAGTCCCAAATATAAAACCAATTTTAAGAATCAATTACTGCCCTTAAGAAGGGCAATGCCTTCATGGTGAATGGTTCAAGATCATAAAGATTTAAAATGGTAGTGGGCTATGCCTTCATGGTGAATTGTTTTTCAAAATCATAAAGATTTAAAATGGTAGTTTGTGAGGGAAAACCAAGGTAAATTAGTATTAGAGCTGAAGCTATCTTGGCCAGATTTGGAATAAGATTCTTATTCCTATTTTGCAAATGTGGGGCAACGTAAAGTTGAATGGTTAGGATGATGGTTGAAGAGTGGAAATATGGTGGCCCCTAGGTTGGAAGATGAATTATCTTTTAAATGTAGGCTTATTGGTTGCAAAGCATTTATTGGATGCTAGTATGATGGATATATTTTTTTATGTCTGCATATCATCCATGAAACAATAGGTGGTGTAGCTTCACTTAAATTTAGGTTTAGTGTAATGCGCTTAATATGATCACTTTCAGAAAATGTATTTAATAGTGATGGGATGTTCGAGTTTTTGTAGTTCCTAAGACAGACAATGCTTCATATACTACAAATTGCTTTCCAATGGTTGTTGATCCAAATAAGAGTGTCTTATCCAAATTTTGGTTCACCACAATGTTTTTAGAGTTCATTCATCTCATGAATTTATTATTATTATTATTTTGATGTGTAGACTTCTAATTATCGAATGGGGTAGTTATCAGTCCTAAAATTGCATTATTGTAAGGTATGATGATGGTTGGAGAATGGAAATATTATGGCCCTTTGGGTGGAAGATGAATTATCTTTTCAATGTGGGTTTTTTTTTTCCGTAAAACATTTATTTGAATGTTAGTAGGATGGGTTTTTTTTTGTATGTTTTATGTTATCCATGAAACTACAGGGGGTTTAGGTTTAGTATAATGCACTTAATATAATTACCTTAGGAAAATGTATCTAATAACTACTGATGGGATGTTCAAGTTTTTTAATTTCCTAAGACATGCAATGCTTCATATACTATAAATAGCTTTTCAATGGTTGATCCAAATAAGATAGTGTCTTATCCCAATTGTGGTTTGCCACTATGTTTTAAGAGTTCATACATCCCATGAATTTATTATTATTATTATTATTATTATTATTTGATATGTAGACACCTAATATTGGTATGGGATAGTTATTAGTTCTAAAATTGCATTATTGTAAGGTATTAGTGTGTTTTTTAATTATTCTTTTATTGGCACGTTAGATTAGTTTCTTATTGGCTTGTCTTTTTAAGTTTTTTTATAGCTATTCCTTTCCATCTTGCCCACCATCGCCCACCCTCCTCTGTTTGTCCCACACCCATTTTCTCTTTTTTCTTCTTTCTCTCTACACCCTTACTATTTCCCTATAATTTTGAGATTCCCTAGAAATGTATACTACAATTTTGGGGGCGAATAAATGTACATTGGATGATTTGGGGGTGGATAATTTTGACCCATATTTTGCGTGTTTCTTATGGATTGTGGGTTTTCTCTTATTGCCTTTCTCTTTTTTCAATTCAATAAGTCTATAAATACATAGATGTATTAGTCCATTTAGGACATCAAGACAATCAATGCCATGTATGCAAGCGATATATTATGAATGTGCCAAAACAATTAAATCAAGCATTTAGAATTGAGATTAAAACTACGACCATATCTTAAGCATTTATTGCTCCATTTTGTATTTATTTTAGCACAAAAAGTGATAGGGTAGACTTTGCTTCATTGGATTGTTTTATTGAACATGTATTATACTAGTTGTGCTAGTTTCAAAATTATACAAGCAATCAATCGAAGGGTAATGAAAGGTCCAAAATATATCCCCCATTTTGTTTAGGTTCATTAAATGGCGTCGAACTATTAGGGTTTTGAAGGAAGATATAAGTGTCTTTGAGATCCCTGCATAATTCTATGAAAATGAGTGAGGTTTCGGAGCCCTAGAGTTGATAAACAAGGTCATCAATTTTTTGTTTATTTTTTCCTTTTTCACATATATGCCATTTACTAGGTTGACCTATTGTTTTTGTGAACAAACCTACTCTTTTGGGAATGCCTAGACAAACTTTGGCATGGTCGTTGTTTGCTACAAGTTTTATGGGTTTGCTTTGCCTCGTTGTTTGGTTTTGCCCTATGTTGTTTGATTATGACGACCATTTCCAAATTAAAGTGAAATTAAATACTCTTCTTGAACATTCTTGTCATTTTTTACATCAGGTGTAATTATTTACGCAATTAAATTTGTTTTCTATTTTAGGTGATTACTTTTTTTTGCAATGTTTACAAAGATATATGATGTAGTTTGACTTGGATTAATTTGCCCATATTATAGTGTGGTGAACTCCATTGTCTTGCATGTCTTATACTCTTATAGTGTTAGATCTTGTTTTCATTGTGATAAATTTAATTGTTCAAGGGCTTGCTCTATTTTATTTGTAAATACTATTAGCCCTAGTTTTTTTGTGGTACATTCTAAATCCTAAGGTTTTTACATGTTATGTATGTTTTCATCTTATGCCATCAAAGTAATTAGATCTAAAATCCCAATTATGAGGAGTGTTAGGGTAAATTGTGATGTTGTTGATTCTATTGAAATTCATTTTGTTCATCTTAGATCTTGTATGAGAAAGGAAATGGCCTCTAGAAATGATGTTAGTGTTGCTCTTATTGTTGTATTCTTTGTTGTAAATGATGTTGGTGATGCTCCCACAGTTGCATTTTCTGTTGTAGATGTTGTTGAGATGCTTTTGAATGAAAATGGTGTGAATGGATTCCAAGTTGATAATGTTTATGATAGTGACTACTAAGATGAATTCAAAGATAGAAAGTCTTAACATGTTTTAGGAAATCATGTTATGATTCAACCTAGTGAGATAACAAAGTTAATGTATGTATTGAAAGATGTTAAATCCCAAACACTAGGTTGAGAGGCTCAAGACTAGGCTATTGTACAATGAATATTTGAATGCTAATGATGTAGATCAAGCACTTAAGGGAATACCTTATATGTTTAATTATGTAGTTGTATCCCATTTTGTATGAAATTATTTTTTCTCACGCTTCTATTGCTTCTAATATTGTTAACGTTTTCCATGTTTCTCTAAATACTTTGATTGCTTACCAAATTCCTCAAATTTTTAGGAGTTCTCAACAGGGTTCTTAAATTTCAGTTAGTGTTCATAACACTTTTCAACTTGCTTCTTTGCACTTTTTTTATACAACTTACTCTATTACCACCTCTCTTCTAAATCCTAAAATGACCATTAGGATGTGTATGTTGTGTGATCTTCAAATTCAAATCTAAGTGTTATTACAAGGGTTTCAAACGCTAAGTAATAGGGCCACCTTTGATAATATTTTACTTAACCCCTTGGCTTATGAAGTGTTTGGTTACCTTTTGTCAATAGGATTTCTAGCTCCATTGTCTAACTCATTGAATGGCAAATGAGACCCTTATCACCATATTAGATCATTTTATGTCTCTTGCCTATATTTTGTTCACAATGACAAACTCCAAAAAGCGTGAAGCACTATGTGCTTGATTGGTTTTATGTCTTATCATGTGGATCTGTGCATGTTTTTACAACATTTGTTGATGATTTTTAGCTCATTTTTTTTATCAACATTAGGATGAAAGTTACTTTTATACAACTTGCTCAAATGAAATAAGGAGACACTGAGCCCATTGATGAGTATGTGCTTCAATTCAAGATTATAATTGCAAAAATGACTCATTGATTAGTAAAGTCTCTTTACTCGAACCCTGCGTCTCCATATTAAGGACCAAGTGGTCTTAACACATACTAATCTTTTGATAAACAGTGTCATGTGGTTAAAAACTTTGAGACCAATCTTTAGATGCCAATATGCTTAAATATTGATTTGATGCCCCTAGTGGAGCCAAATCTCAAGGTAAAACACTCTTCAAGGCCAAAAGTAATGAAAATGCATTTCAACCTAAGAGTGAGGCCAAGAATGCACTGAATGTTTTGGAGCAAACATATAACATGTTAGAATTATTGTAACAAATAGAGCATGAGCATTTTACAAGGTTGAGTGAAAGACCTCAAAATGTGTTGAAAATAGTTCTTGAATGCAATATTATAATTATTTTGCCTCCCTTTTGAGAATTGAATTATCAATGCCATTGTTTAAGGATTATAATGCTAATGCATTTTGTGATTGTTATAGAGTTACAAGACACTCTTCAAACAAATGCGTTTCATTGAAACATAAGATCTAATATTTCATTGATAACAACCAAATTCAAGTGGAGGGAATAAAAAATAATTTGAATGAATCAATGGCTCAACTAAACCAACATTTGCAAATCTTTACTATCCCCTCTTCCAACCTATGGTACTAAACCAAAGGATCACTAATGTTCGTATGATAGATTAAATGGTACCATTACAAGCTCCTAATTATGCACTTGATTGATTCATAGGTGTGGTTAGTGTTGCTATAATGAAGAGGGTGTTGCCTCCACTTGTTTTTTATGATAATTAGATTCCAAATAATAGCTCTTACAATCGACCACTTTTTATACGAGCTTTCATAGGTGAGCGCTATGAGAAATAAATGGAGTTACGATTGACAATGGCTAAGTATCAATGTTTTCATGGGAAAATTTATTAATAGCCTAAAACTTTATTAAAGAGTTTTAGTGGGCAACATATTGATTATTTTGGAATATGATGGGATCATTAGGAAACCACTTGTTTGCATTTTTTTATCCATCACAGTGGATCCTAAGAACTTCTTAGTTTTGTTTTATGTGATGCCAAATGATGGATCTTACAATGTTTTATCCGAAAGGACATGGATAAATCAAATGAGAGCAATCCCACCCATGTTGTGCCAATCCTTAAAGTTTGTTAATGATGATGAAGTTACTACAATTCATAAAGATGTCCATTATCCTCTAGAGCAAGTTTAAGGGGTCTTACCTAAAGAAATACCAAAGCAACATTCAATGTTAAGACAAAATAAGTGAGCATAAAGTTTAAGATTCTAATATCACATCTACAAGATTATGCTTTTCACAACCACATGTTATTACACACATAGAAATGCCTAAATATGATCCAATTTTTCAAGCCAATAAATGGGTGAAAGATCATATTATCATGCAAGGAGGTACAATAGATAATATGGACAATGTAAATGATGATAAGAATAATGATAGAAATGATGATGACAATGTGTTATCTTTTTTAAACTCATGTGAACCTCAACCCCCTAATCTTATGTTTGATTATACATATGTGATATGGGAAAGTGGTTTACATTAACAGGGACTACACATAACCATAAAACAATGATGACATTCAAATAAGAACAAATTTATCGAAATAAATAAGAAAAACATACCTAATTACATTAAAATAATATTTTAGAGTAATTTAAAAGTGAAAAGTTAGGGTCTAAGAATAATAGTGAATTGTTACAAATCTGCAAAATGTGTCAAGTTGAAATCAACGATAGACGTGTCCACAAAGCCCATAAATTATTTCGTAAACTAAGAAATTTGAAATTTTGACCAAGAGTGCACTGTTATGCTAGGTCACAGGTCACTGCCATGACCTTACCTTAGAGCTAAGCTATGTTGCTTGTCATTGTGTAAATTATTTGGAAAAAAATTGACATCTCTGATAATCTACTTAGGGCTCTGAAAACCTTGCTTAGTTATTTAGAATTCGTTGCAAGTCATTGGGAAATACTCCTCTCTTGAAACCCTAATCAATTAAAAATACCATGCAAAACCTAAAAACATAGTGTAGTCGTTAAGGAGCATGTCTCAATAAGACTTTTTTTCTTGGACAACTTGGAAACCAACATTCAATGCAGTTCAATAAGTAATCATGGTGATGTGAGCCCTAATCCTTATATGATTTTCACTCCTTGAACAATTGACAATGATGCAATATGAAGACTCCACAAAAGGTTTTGTTCTAAACACTTCAATTCTACTCTTATACTTTTACATATCACTCTTGACCTCTTCTTGGAACTCTTATCACTCACTTATTCACTTCTTTGCTCCTATATGCACTAATGCCCTTGTGTATATATAGACTTTTAAAATTCAAAATAAGACCTTGTTGGCATGCAAACCAATACAAAAAATATGGGTAAGTTGACCCAAAAAAAAAACACAAACACTAGGGAAAACCAAGGGAAGGGTCAAAGGACCAAAAATAAAATGGGACTAGGAGCATAATAGTACGCTTTTAGTTAAAACAAAAGCTTATTGCTACACTCCTAGTTAAACCCAGGGAACAACAACAAAACATTGGAAAAAAACATAAACAAGGGAGGAGAGAAAACAATAGGAAAGGGAAGCAAAGGGGGGCCTAGAACACAAAAAAGTGCCAATAAGAGCTTATTATAAATTGATATTCAATAAACACATAAGTACTCTAAATCAATGCAAAATGACATCTAAAACAACTCCCATACCAAACTTAGGTGTCTACATAATGTCCCACTTTGATGTTTGTGTGCACATACATATCAAAGTTAAAAAAACAAGTGTACATAGGAGGGATCATAGAAGATGTTACGAGTGAAATTTATAAGAGTTCTTGAAGCCAATATAGGAAATGACAATGTTATGAAAGTACAAAAGGATAAGGGATGTTATCTTATCTTAGAGTCCAGCTCCTGTGACCTAATAAAATAAAAGAAACCCTATTCTCAAAATCTATTGCGAGTGTTGTATTTGCCATAATGAAAAGTCAAAAGGATTATGGAACAAACATTGACACTCTTATCTCTATAATATGAAACCTTATGTACCTACAAACATAAAGGAAACATTTGCAAGCAAATCAATGCCTATATAAACCGGTAATAAAGGAATTGTGGAAATTAATGAGAAAATGAAAAATGTGAGTGAATACACCTGATTGTATGGAAACTATGAAGCCATCTTTGTGAAAATCATATCTTGGAATCTGTGTCATCTTTAAGTGTACATCTCATTACAGAGACTAAGTGGAAAATGTTGTGTAACATATGTGATGGCTTCCATATACAGGAGCAAGGAGAGTATCTTATCGATCACCTTATATCTAAAACCTTAGAAAGGTAAAATAAGCGAATCATATGTCCTCGTTTAGAGGTGTCAGATGACCTTGTGAATCACATATCTCAAAAGAAATGGACTATATGCATTGTTTAAAAAAGGAAAAACAAAGTGTTGATCTATAACACCATAGGATATCATTATGAAAACATGTATACCATAAAGGACTTCTGCCCAATGTGTCCAAGCCATATTGGTGAGATGTTATCATGAAATATGCATGTATAAATGACTTTAGCCCACATGTGTCTGAGTCTAAGTCATGGAGGTAAGTTGTCATCATGAAGTCATTTATGTAATACGTAACATGACTTGTGTTTGTTTAAGTATAAGCAATGTAGGAAAAGTGGTAATAGGTTACTTGAAGGTATAATCAAAGTAAACACAATTATAATAGGTTGCTTCTATGTGGGCAACATGTAGTCAGTGTAGGAGTACACGTATGATGCGCCTTAATGGGTAGGATAAAGTCAATGTAGGAACATTAACAATATGCCCTAATGTGGGAAACATATAATAAATGAAGCACTAAGGTAATGTGCCCTAATGTAATCAATGTAGACATACACAAGGAGCCACACTCTAATAGATGCATGCTAGTAGTAATGGAGATGTAGACAAGCAAACATATAACCAATCAAGAAACACTGTGCATGATATAGATGATGACACCCGTCATTTAGCAACAAAAGGTAAAAAAAACAAGTCAATAAGGCACACCAAACTCAAAATAAAACATACAAATAGAGCAATCAATGTCACACAAGGGAAACAAGCACAAACATGTGACACAAAGTACACAATGAAAACATCTATCTTGAGGAAAACAAGAGAGGCACAACAAGAAATAAACATTTGAAGCAAATTGATGCACAACTATTAAAATGAATAGCCTTTTTAGTACAATTGTTTATTCCGATCAAACTTTGCATTCCATTTTCTAGACAAAAGGTGAACATTTGTGAGGAACTTTCAGAGAAAAATTAAAACCTTCATAGTTAATCTAGAAAATGCAAAGCAAAGATTCAAATCTAATTTGATTGTAAATTTTAAATATGAATTCATTTTTAACAGGAACAACTATTCTCTTTCATGAGAATTCCATAGAAGCTTTCTAATAATAATTTCTCAAATTCAACTCAATTGGCAATTTCCACCTCAACACCATTCATCTATTAACACAAATTATAGTCTTCCTACAAGACTACTCCCCATGCTTCCTCTGTTCTTTGAAACCACAATCTTTCCTTATGTAATTTCAAAATAAACAAGCTTTTGATTAATTTATCCATGTATTTGATCTACCCTCCTATCAAAATACCAATTTCAAGCTTAAATACTAAATAACTACAATTTTATGACTATATTCTCCTTAATTTTCATTGAGAAGTTACTGCAAATTCCTTCCTGGAAGCTTTCTATGCCCTTTTTGGATTTCCATCTTCTATTTCTTTTATATCTTCAATTTCTAATAAGAATAATCCTCTTTAGACGTTGGAATAGAATAAATAAATTATTAAACAAGAGGTCTTGCCTTAACTAGAGTTGACCACTTCAAATGCCTTGCATGCATTCAATGTTTTATAGAATTATTCCCACCATGTAAATTCCATGCCATATTTCAAGAGGAAGAATTTAATTTCAACCATGTAAATTCCCATGCCAATTTTCAAGGAGAATTTATTTTATTAAATAAATGCAATTCCCTTTATCTTAAATAAATAAAATTGCATGCAAACACTAGTAATTAATTCTTCAATCACAAATTTGTGAAAATGACACTTTTAGAAGAATATGGTGATAAATAAATTAATATTTGAATTTAATTCACTACCACTTGAACTTACAACTTTTCATTCTTGGTTATACCTCTTATTTGAAAAATTAAATATAATTCCACTTGCAACAACAACTGTATCTCCTTTTTTCTCTTGAAAGTGAAATATTTATGTATTATTCATAAAAAAACATCAAAAACATCCTACAGAAGCTCCAAATCTTGTCTTTTTAAACTCTTCATGTCCGGTGAATTTGCAAAAAATGCCAAGTTGAAGCATATCTGTTCTCCCTGTTATTCTCTTGACCTGTCTAAACAAAAGAGATAAAAGAACAAATAATCTTTATCTAGAATTCTATTTTTAATGACTTAAATATCCACTCCGGACACCTAGACTTTCTAAAATACTTCTAGAATTTACTACAATTCTTCACAATTAAAATAATACAACTAATAATTAAATTGGCAATATGAGCTAATTTTAATTATTCAAATGTTTTTCTTTATAAATAAACTAAATGGACTCAAATAAAATTATTTGTTTCACTAATTTGCTTCTTTGAGTTTGGATGCTCCTGCATCAATCCACTGGGGTTCAAAAGAAGTTTTCTCGATTTCTTCTTTCGTACTTTGGTACTGCTATGTCTTCTGATCAAATTGCATCCTCTAGGATCCCATGATTAATATGTTGATAGAAAATTTATTTCACCTTCAATGGATTGAAAGTGACTTTTATTAAAATCTTAGATGTCTTGTATGAGGTTTTGAATACTGTCATGGTTCTTCATTATACTTGCACAGTAAACAAACATGTCAAATAAAATAAATTCTTCTTTTTCTTTTAGACTTTGAATTCGCCCTGGTTCTTCTACAAATATTATCTTTCTATTTAGTGCAGTAATATGCACTCCTTGTTATTTTTCCTTATTTTTGTTTTTATCTTCTTGGATGGCCACCAACTCTTTGCCATCATCCAATCTAATTTTTTTTTGGTTATATTTCAAGACAACTTCTATTTTTTTCTCTGTTCCCTATTCCTTTGTCAATTTTATAATCACATTGCCTTCCATGGTGATTTTCTTCAGCAAACTCACCTTTTCTATAAACCCTTCAAGAAATTCTACACCTTTTATGAAATTCAAACTATTCGACAAATATGAAAATAACTTTTCAACATTTTTTTGTGGCAAAATTTTAGGCTTCAAAGACAAATTACTTTGTTCATCAACTATATCATTTACCTCAGGATGATTAATTGACATGTCATTTACTTCATTCACTTCTTGTCACTGTAAAAACTCTTTTTCCCTTGTAATCAACACCTTAGAAGCATGCTCAACAACTGCGATTTCATCTTTCAATGGCAACAATGTATGTTTACACTCTTCTTTTTCAAAAGTATATGTATTTATTTTTCCATCATGGATGGCTTTCATGTCATATTGTCATGGCCTTCCTAACAGGATATGACATACATCAATTGGCATTACATCACATATTATTGCATCATTATAATTTCTTATCTGAAATTCTATCTTACATTGTTTATTTACTAAAATTTGATGATCTTTTTGTAGCCATGAAACTTTGTAAGGATGTCTTACCTTCTGCAATTTTAATTTATTTACCATTTCTGTAGATACAAGGTTGTCAGTGCTTCTACTATTAATAATTACTTTACAAACTTTATCTTGTGCTTTGCAGGTTGTCCTAAACAATGCCTTCCTCTAAGGAGGTTCTTCTGTAACTTCCTTATTTGATTTGATTAGAATCATATTCATAAGTAAAGATTCTCCAGTTTCAAGGGCATCTTCATACATAATAGATACAATATCTTCTTCATCCTAAGTAGCTTGAGTAATATGAACATTTTCCTAGCTACTAGATGCATACTCTGAACATTCATAAGACATATGTCCAAATTTATCACATTTAAAGGACCTACCAATGAAACCATTGATTCTACCTCTATCAAATGGTCTCTTATCTCTGAATTCTTGACCACCTCTTGCAATTGGTTCTTATCTTTATAGTCTGTTTTCTTCATTTTGCATATGTAACCATTTTCTTTCACTTGACTGTTCACTCGATTGTCCTTTGCCCCTTGCATATTGGATATATTTTCTTGACACTTTCTCTTCCACTTTCAAAGCAAGTTGATAGGCCTCTTCCACTGATCTAGGTGATAAGAGAGTAATTTCATCTTGTATATTGTATCTTAGTCCATTGAAATACCTGGCCACCTTTTCTGCATCATCTTCAATATGCCTTGCTCTGATTGTTAGCTTATAAAAATCTTCAGTGTACTCTTTTATTGATTTTTTTATTTTAAATTTTGCAATTTTTTAAATAATTCAACCTGATAATATTTTGGAATGAATTTATCTTTGAATTTTGCCACCATTCTATCCCAGCGTTTGATTCTTGGCTTGCCCTTTTTTTTTTGTTCCTCTTCCACTCTATCCCACCAAAGGGATGCATGACCCTTCAATTTGGTCATAACAAACTTAACATTTTTTTCATCAACAACATTCTCATAATCAAAATATTTATCTAATGCACTTACCTAATCAATGAGATCTTTAGGATTGATGCTACCTTCATACACTGAAACCTCTATTTTGGACTTTGCACCAACATTCATAATTGTTCTAATCATTTGTTTCTCTGCTGTCTCTTCTTCCATCACCAATTCTTCATCTTCATCTTCTTCTCTGTCACTGACATCTCCTATGTCAGCGCATCTTTTCTGAGCTAATTCTAAATCATACAATCTGGTCTCCAGGTTCTTTATTTATTCCATTATTGCTACTTGTCTAGCTTGGCCTGGTTGCCTCCTTCCTCTACCCTGTGCTCTCATTGCCATTTTTATAAATTGCTTTGCTTCAAAATCTCTAGATCTTTTTATAGAGCTTGTTACTCTGATACCAAAATTGGTGCACAACTATTAAAATAAATTATTTTTTTAGTAGAATTCTTTATTCAGATCAAACTTTGCATTCCATTTTCCAAACAAAAGGTGAACATTTGTGAGGAACTTCCAGATAAAAATTAAAACCTTCACAGTTAATATAGAAAATGCAAAGCAAAGCTTCAAATCTCTTTTCATTGTAAATTTTAAATATGAATTTATTTTTAACAGGAACAATTATTCTCTTTCATGAAAATTCCACAAAAGCTTTCTAATAATAAATTTTTAAATTCAACTCAATTGGAAATCTCCACCTCAACACCATTCAATTATTAACATCAATTATAGTCTTCTTACAAGACTACTCTCCATGCTTCCTTCTTTCTATTACTTCTGTGCTTTGAAACCATAATCTTTTATTTTGTAATTTCTAAATAAATAAATTTTTGATTAATTTACACCTGTATTTGATCTATTCTCCTATCAAAATACCAATTTTAAGCTTAAATATTAAACAACTACAATTTTATGACTATATTCTCCTCAAATTTCATTGAGAAGTTACTGCAAATTCCTTCATAGAAGATTTCTATGCCCTTTTTGGCTTTCCACCTTCTATTTCAATAATTTATAATAAGAATAATCCTCTTTAGACATTGGAATAGAATAAATAAACTATTAAACAAGAGGTCTTGCCTTAACTAGAGTTGACCACTTCAAATGCTTTGCATGCATTCAATGTTTTATGAAATTATTTACACCATGCAAATTCTACACCATATTTCAAGAGGAAGAATTTAATTCCAACCATGCAAATTCCCATGCCAATTTTCAAGAAGGAGAATTTATTTTATTAAATAAATGCAATTCTCTTTCTTTTAAATAAATAAAATTGCATGCAAACACTAGTAATTAATTCTTCAATCACAAATTTGTGAAAATGACACTTTTAGAAGAATATAGTAATAAATAAATTAATATTTAAATTTAATTCACTAACACTTGAACTTACAACTTTTCATTCACTGGTTACACCTCTTATTTGAAAAATTAAATATAATTTCACTTGCAACAACTGTATCTCCTTGTTTTCTCTTGAAAGTGAGATATTTATATATTATTCATAAAATAACATCAAAGACATCCTATATAAGCTTCAAATCTTTTCTTTTTAAACTATCTTCATGTCCGATGAATTTTTGAAAAATGTCAAGTTGAAGCATATCTATTCTCCCTATTATTCTCTTGACCTGTCTAAACAAAGGAGATAAAAAACACATAATCTTTATCCAGAATTCTATTTTTAATGACTTAATTATCCACTCCAGACACCTAGACTCTCTAAGATACTGCTAGAATTTACTACAATTTTTCAAAATTAAAATAATACAACTAATAAATAAATTGTCAATATGAGCCAATTTTAATTATTCAAATATTTTGATTTTAAAATAAACTAAATAAACTCAAATAAAATTATTTGTTTCATCAATCTTCATTTTGCTTCTTTGAGTCTGGATGCTCTTGCATCACAAATAAATCAAGTAACAAGGTATATGCTAGATAAGGTATGGTAGGAAATGTGAAAACTCAATATGATAAAGGAAACCAAGAAAGGTAGAACCCGAAGCATTGGTAGGATCTATCCCCTAGGATACCTCCAAATCGAACATGAAGGATGCCCCCAACCAAATTTGAATCCATAATTATATGTTTAAACATGTATACATTAGATCCAACTCAATAATACCATTAGTAGTATGGGTAGAAAAAATGTATAATGTCTATCAATATGCAAATAATCTTAAGTGTTTTGAGTTGTGTACCCATGTATCACTCAAAGATAAAGGCAAAGAAATCTCAAAATATGTAGACAATCACATGAATCAATCAAATGGGAAGAAAGCCTAGGAGTGAAAGAGAGAAGAAAAAGGAATGGATGGATCCTTACTAACCTATAACTTTTCTTAGAACTATTTATGTAATGAGGCATGTGGCCTAAATATATAATGTGTTGTCATCATGGGGAATTTCACGTAGATTTTTAGGATGCGTTATAATAATCAAAGGTAAGGTCTAAAAGAAAAAAAAACTAGAACAATCAAACAAAAGGAGAGGCTAGAAGATTGACACATATCTATAGGAAGAAAGAACTATAAGTAACCCTTGAGAAAATAAGTAACATGAAACATATTAACCATGAGAATAAATAAGAGAGAAAGCCACTAATAAAGGAAAGCCAAAAACATGAAGAGGGAAGATGGGAACTTCAAAATTCAATCAGTTATAAAATATAGGAAAGCTAGATGATCTTTGTAAACAATGAAGGATCTAAGTGGGTAAACAAAGAAGATAACTTCAAAATTCAATTAGTTAGAAAACATAGGAAAGATAGAAGATATTTGCAAATAATGAAGGATCCAAGTGGGTAAACAACAACAGAATGAGGCTAAAGAAGAAAGAAGGATCCAAAAAAGCCATACACAAAATGAAAGAAGACGAAAATTCATAGCAAGAAATCAAATAAAAGGAAGAAAACTAGGTATCGTAAAATAAAGATTGCTTAGGTGAAAGCATATGGAGTTAGGCAACTATTTTACTAAAATGGTGCACAATGGAATACCATTATGATATATCCAAATAAATGCATATAAGGTAGACATATATAAATACAATAAACTACAACTCTTAAATCTTAATGCGCACCTTTCTCTATTAGCTTTAGTGAGAAGGTCTCCTATGCTCAAATTGTAAAACTCAAATAAGGACCTAATTAATGAATTAATGATTATGTGATTAATTATAAGGTTGTTATTTCAAAATTGAAAAATCATATAGTTGATAAGGAATTACAAGATATATTCAAGAAAGTCCTATTTTTGGCCATCCATGAGTTTGTTTTATCAAATGTTTTCAATCTTTTGATTACATGTTCCATATGGTTAAAAATTATGAGGTTAATCTTATCTCCACGAATAAGTTAAATTATGGGACCAATGCTCTCACATATAATAATATCAAGTTTCAAAGCAAACCACCTTTCAAATCCAGAGGCTAACAATAATAATATTAAGGTTAAAACAATAGTTAATGCAATTTCACAACCTACTAGTAGGCTTGTCCTTTGAGCTCCTCAACAGAGGCAATTTACATGACTATAAGGTGCTACAAAAGTTACCGAGTCTAATATCATAACTCTCCCTCCATCTATGGATGTTGGTGTGGCAAAGCCACAACTTAAGGATTTTGATATTAATGCATATTACAATTTGCATAGATGCAAAAGACATTAAATAAATAGATGCTTTGGTTTGAGATATAATAAACAAGACTCAATCGAGAACAACACTATTGAGCTTCATTATGTTAGTAAACCTAATAGTGATTTGGTTGCACAACCTAATGCAAAGCTGAAGATATTTTCAATCCTTTTTCAAAACATGTGGCATAAGAAAAAAAGACTAATCCCAAGGTACATACGACTTTCAATGCACATCCTCCACAAACCTCCTATGCTCATAAATTTGAGGAGGTTCATACTCTCGATGGAATTATTGGTGCATTTATGAATACAAAATTATAATGTCCTACAATCACATTCGATAACCATGGAATTATTGATGATGATTCGACTACTGTGCCTTTGTTCATAGTGCTTTCTTTAACTCATAGCCTATACAAAACACTATGATAGATAATGGGTTAAGTGAAAACATATGTATTATGACATTACTTACTAGTCTTGGGTATACACATAGAGACTTGATTAGTACAATATATATAATAAAATATTTTGATGTAAAATTAAAAAAAAACCCTCGTGTCATTATGTCACCACTTATGGTAGGGCATACAACTATTGCTACTTGGATCTTGGTTTTGATCAATAGAAGTGTATTTGACATGTTGTTAAGGAAACAATGGATACATATGATACATGTATTCTTGTATTTGGTACATCAATGTTTTAAGTATATCCATAGTAATAAAGTGGTTATAATTCTTGGTTTTTCATACGATTACCCCACCTAGCCTGAGATATTCCCTCCTACACTTCCATAATAACCTATTATACAACCTGCACATGTTTAACCTTAGAAAATAAATAAGAGACAAGTGATTAATTTTTCTCAATGATCGATTCTCTAATGTCTTTTACATCAAAAATCTATTTGAGCTTAGCAAAAATTATCTAGTCTATCACATTCTATGATAGTTTCACAAAAGTGTTGTGAGTGTGTTATAAAAATAACACCTGACATACAATGGAGTCTATAGGTTAATATGAATACTAGAGCTACATAACATATACATGATCATATCAATTATACTAATGATATTGCATAGTTTATACGTCATCAAAATTTATCTGATTTAGATAATGATATATGTGTTACTAATTAACCATGTCACGTGACACTTGCTTAGATTGATCCAAGACCTACACTTAAACATCCCTTTACCGGGATCATAAGCCAATGTTAGGAAACCATTCACTCTACAACTACATAAAAATAATAGATGTAATAACAAAGATAATTAAACAATAATATACTCAACATGCATGATACAAAACACATGATTTATGTGATAAAACCTTAACAAAGCTAAGAAAACATCCATGGTGCAAGATATCAAGATTTATTAATTCCAATTTGAATAGATTACATGCGAACTCATTGTGTAGATTGCATGTGAACTCCACAAAGATAAATACACCTAATTGGAAAAGTATTTTTAGGATTCCTCCTAAAATTAGAGGGGGAAAATGACATTAAGACTTTTTTTTCCTAAAAATAAAATTTGGTGGAATTCATCTTCCTAGAAATAGGGGGTTGACTCCTTGATCCCTGTCGAGGAGTGGACTATAAACCACACCACAAAAGGATCCAAAATTTAAATTTGTTTTAATATATATAACAATTAGTATAAATAAAAAAAATTAATAAAAAATACCAAAAAATCAAATTTAAGAAAAAATACAAAACCAGAATCTATGCATCACATGTTTTACTAGTACACATGATTAATGTTGTTCATCATATAAATCGTAAGTTACATATTCATTTTTTACACACATAATTTTCAAGGTATACATGAGTTGGATGTAAGATATTAAGGTTATACATGATACATGGGCATACAGAGGTGTAACATTTCTCATAACCACAAGCAACATTTTTACATTAGGGGCATGTCCATACTAGGGCATATTCATACATTATTTAGGTTATACATTTATATATTGGTCCATTGATCATATTAGATTGTTTTACATGACTTACTCAAAATATTGCATTTCATTTTAGATTTTCTATATATTGCACACACACATAGGTGGGAGAACTACATGTAGTTTGAGCCCTCTTCTAAATATTAGAACATAGATAATGCTCAGTCATTCAATGGGGAATGGTTTGGTTTTTTTAACCTATATACGAACCCATTTTAAGGGCATCTTGTGGTAGAAAGAACAATTATGGATTAGATGAAAGATAAAGAAATTATAAATTATGCCATAATATTGAAGGTATGTGCACACACAAGAACCATTTTTAGGCATAGGCATAGGGGTCCCAAGAGTTACAAACTTAAACAATTCACAGGGACACTGCTAGTAACCTTCAGACAGTTGTGGCTACCGTAAGGGTCAAATTCTACCAACAATATTAGAGAGATCTTAAACCTTTGTTTTAGGTCTAAGTACTTGATGAAGTACTTACAAAGCATTTCCAAGTATAGAGACACATTATGTGTGCAATGGATAAAAAAAAACAGCTAAGTATATTATTTATCTCTTATTTTGGCAATTTTAATTTGAAATAGTGCAATAACTAATTATCCATTCAATTCTAATTAGTTTATCTATTTCCATATTTTACATTATTTGATTAGTCAATTATTTTTCACTATTTTATATCTCTTAAGTGTAAAATTAAATAACAACCATTCACTAGGCATTACATGGTGACATTTTGACTAATATTTTCTCCAGTAACTATACTGAGCCACTTTATAGAGATAACATGTCTTACATTTTCCTTCACTTAGAGTATACATATCTTAATTGTATATGTAGATGTCTAAATGCATTTATTCACATATCACTTTTTATTGGATGGATACATTCAATTTCATTTTTCTTGTGATCAACATTTTTCTATTTATATTATACTTTGGTATCATATCATCAATATTCTTATGATTGAGATTTGGGCTTGATTGGTACATCATTATTTTACCATAGTCTTGTGCATACATTTATTTTTCTATCTGTTATGTCTTGTATTTGGCTTCTTCCTAGAGATTGATTACATTCTACTATCTTTTTGGTTTCACTTTGGTAATTGCTTTATTTTTATCAATATTCTACTAAATGCTTATGCCATGTTGCTTGCTTGTTTCACTGGCCTTTTTTGTTTGATTGTTAAACCTATTCTTAACACCATGCATTTCTTTCTTGATTACGACAACATATTTATCAGGGCCTTCAATCACACCATGTTTTGAGTTTTGAGGGAAGCCATAGGTTGCTTAAAATCCTCCTCGTATGATTATTCTAGCTTGTGAGCCTTGCTCATTTCTTTCTCATTTGTGGTTCATGACTTCTTGTGTTACTTTTCCATTCTTTTATATATTTCTAAATAAATGAAAATCATGGATTCATACATAGTTATATATGTTTTCTATGTGGACATCGTACCCACATTTGTGCTTTATTGATTTGGCCTATGGGGGCATGCCATCCACACTTGTGCCTAAGTAATCACATATATATGCATTTATTCTCCCAATGGGGACAAGGTACTCATCGTTTCTTATATTACATATTTTTGCCCAATAGGGGCATAATACTTGTGCTTTCTATATCGTATCATATTCGTTTATGGGGGCATTATACCCACACATGTTTCTCATTGACTTATCTTGTGTATAAAGTAAAATATACCCCTTTCACTTATGAACATACATTGCTTATTCATATTCTAGATCTTGCATTTATTCTGACACATGATAGGTCTTTACTCATAGTACATTTATTTCCATATCTTTTTAATATCGATTTTTATACATTGGGAAGCTTGTGGTCTTCCCCACGTATATTATCATTATTTTATTAGGATCTATTCACTTATGGGTGTTTCCACATATTTATCTATATCATGTCATCTTGACACTTTTCTATCATCTTATGATCATGGATTAGTCTACATGTGTGCCTTACAATATTAATTTTGATGTGTTTTTATGACCTACATATCACTTTACATATTTTCACATTATGCCATCATAGTTTATACAATTTTTCCATCAAGCAGTAAGATCTCGTTTTAAAAAAATTAAAAAATTAAAAAAATTCAAAAAAATTGCAAATTTTAAAATTCATAATTATTAAAAATAATATTTTTTTTACATGGTTACATATTTACCTATGCTAGATATTTTCATATCCATGGTTTACAAATGTTTTTCATGATATTTCTTGATGCAGATTCACAAGCTACATGATACTGGACTTCATTCTATTTTCCCACATTTTGAGGGGGAATTCTCATTTGTAGCATGCCCTATCTTGGGGGCATTGCCATTCAATAGATATTTAATAATGATATATATCCTTAATTTTATCTGATCATTTTTAGCTAGATTACATTGGTTACTACATCTCATGCTGGTAACTAAAACTTATATAACACATGGATATCTTCATTGTGTTTTTTACTTGGTGACATCGAGTGTCGTGCATGAATTTTTTATAGCATGTGCATGCATTTTTTATTTATGTATCCTTGTCCATAGAATATCCTCTTGTCATTATGTTTTATGGGTCTAGTCCTTATGAGATCTCACTAACTTGGCATGTTCACTAACTTTTGTGGTCCATTGCTACTTTATTCATTGGTTAAAGCCATGATGTTAATCATGCATTATTATATTCTATATTTGTAGACATGATATATACCATGATTATTATATTAATATTTCTTGGTGCATAGGTTTCCATGGTCTCCACCATGCATCTATGCGGGCATGCTACTTGTGTGTGCTCTCATTACTATATCTAGCCCACTTGGGGGAATATTAGATCTCATTTGAGACATTCTTGTTGTTCCCATCCTTCTTTGCCTTTGGGTGAATTGTAATGTTTTGTGTTGTGCTTGATAAGGTTCTAACTTTCCTATGTTATATTCAAACTTATACATATATTCAAAAACACTTCGTTAGTATCGGATGTATTCACGTTTCAGTGGCATATGTTTAGGATATTGATGCTTCAGCTATATTATTTTCCTAACATATCAAGTATCTTAGCATTATCTTTTGAGATGAGTGATTTTAGTACAAGTCTTCATCCCTTGCCTCAAAATGGGGGCATAAATATTGACATATTATCAAAAAACTAAATTGGAGCAAACTTGACCATAATTGATTGAACTTTATCAAATTTGAACAAATTTATCTACTTCCTTGATCAAGAAGTGGATTAGGTGTTGGCGACTCCTACAGTGTTTATTATGCTTCAACAACCATTGAAAGTCTAATTATGAAACAAACTTTGTTGCAAAATTTGGATTAAATACAAACCAAGTGTATCCATTCTTATGACCTCTTTTCAAAATTTCAAAAATTCAAAAATTCAAACTTGAAACTTCAAATATCTATCATGATCATTGACTACTTTTAGCAATTAGAAATCATTTCAGGTACATCAAAATATGTGGATGGAGACTTAGCTTGAGTGCGCATAAAAAAATCTTTCATTCTTCCCTAGGTAAATGAAGGTGTATGTTTCAAATTTATTACATTTATACTTTGATGCACACATACATTCACTCACATTATTATGTCCACATCAAAGTGGAGACATTATGTTGACACCTAAATTTGACACAAGACCTTTATTCTTAGTATATCATATTCAATAGAGTTGTATCTATTGGATTATTTATTGGTCCATCTTGGTCTCACTAAGATTCATATTTAGCCCTTAAGCCTAAAAATCACTAACACTTATTAGAAAATATTTGTTAGCATCGTTGGACTATTTATCCCCTATTGTTAGACTATGCCTAAAAAATAGAGCCAGTGTCATATCCAAATCAAAATTGTGCTCTACATAGATCTGTTTGGGTTAGATACATGTCATGCATGTGTCTATCCCTTTTAATCTTATGGTCCCTTCTACCCATTGTCATCAATTATATGCCTTTAACGCTCGCCCATTATAAATACTAAACTTGGTTAGCATGCATATCTTGGCATAGATCAACATGTATATATTAGGTCATGTCAAGCCATTTGAGGAGGAATCAAAACATATAGAAGACACATTGAAATCTAAATATCAAAGGTCAAGCCTAGATCCAAACATCAAACATCATTCATCCTCATTCAATTTGAGCTTCATTGAGTCACATCCTACACACTTTGGACATACTTGATCTTCTTGGTCTCTCATCATTCTCATTATGTCAAAAGAGGTATGCTTCTGAGTGTGTGGGATACATAGTTTACAACATCACTTCAATTATTTCCTGATTCTATAATTATTTGTTTGTTTTATATTGTCAATCTAGTTCAAAGAGGAATAACATCAACTCTATACATTCTTCTTTAAAAAATCATTGAAGCATAGGTACATGGACATCAAAAAAGACACATGAAAACAATAATAGAAAAATTAATTTTTAGAACCCTGCACATATGAAACTCAATGATAAATAGATAGACATAGAAAACATAATTTTAACCTAGTCGTGTCTACCCAGGTTAAACATGTTCCCTAATTGTCTTCTTAGAAATCATTTCAAAATCTTAGATTTTGAGAGTAAGATTTATACAGTCTACATTGTCACTCTATAGGTTCAGATTTCTAGAACAATAACTAAGTGTGACCATTCCTTAACCTCTTATAATTAATTTACATAGCACAATTTACTTAGTTATATTTTTTATGTTTCCTTGAGTCCATCCAATTAGATAGATATAAATTCTGTATTTTCATGGATGTATGCTTAGTTTTATTTAATTTCAAATAGTTTATTCTTATTTTTTAAAATACAAATAAAATAATAAAAAGACTTCCCTTTCTTAGCCACAAACAAAATCAAACCATAAAATTTATTCACAATGATGAACAACTAAGATTCCAAAAAATGATAACGTGTAGGCACATTTCAAGTATAAATTGTAAGAACACAAAGAAATGCATGGTAATTTTGAAAAACATTTTAAAATTAAGGTTTGTGTAGATTGATATCCAAACAAACCCATTTCTATTTAATTAACAATGTAGCCTAGACCATACTCTTAATGAAGTTTAAAATAAAAATCTCCCAATATGTTGTAATCTCCATGATACTATTCTAGAAAGAAAAACTTGAAAAATAACAAAGACCCAAATTCCATAAGAAATGGAGAGCATACCTTTGAGGCCTATCCATCATTGCTTCCTTTACATGCCAAAATGGCCAAGGGAGGGGAGTAACTATGGATCTATAGCCTCTCAAAACACAAACATGTCACCTTAAGACCATTGTCCCATGAATCATGCCACCCCCAAAAAACATTAATTACATATTAAGGCACACCAAATCAGGAACTATGAGGAGCCTTGGAAAGCTCTCTCCAAAATTGTAGAGAGATCTACAATCATTATGGATGTAAATTAATTTGAATTTTTTCATGATTAAAAAATATTTTATCTACACTAAATGTAGACACTTAAATTCCATCACATTTAGTATTGTAATTAACTTTGCTTAATATGGACACATTAACTCAACTGCCATCCTCAATTTGAATTTCCACTATCATTTTACTCTTTTTAAATGGACTATGGATATGGTTCTACCTCCATAGTGCTATTAAAAATTGGGCCAAATTTTTTTAATAGACAAGCTAATATAAATGAGAGCCTACAAGTCATTCAATTCCCTCGCCTAGTTTTTATCTCTTTATATGACTTGCACGTTTTTTCTTTGTTTAAGTAGAGCTTGGTTGTTATTTTTGTTTCTTTTTTCTCCTTGTGAAGACCATGTAGTTGAAGTTTATGTGTTTGAAATCCAAGTTTAAGTTTTTAAAAACCAAAATCCTAATTCAAATCAAAGCTTAGATCAAGAAAAGAAAAAGTCTAAAACCAAAGGAACTCAAAACTTATTGTTAAACATTTATACTACCAAGTTTTTTGTAAAGTTTTATAATATTTATTTTTGTATCAAACCTTCAAAGCTGTAACAACCCCATTAGGTTTTTATGAAATATAGTAATTTTTGTAATAAAACTAATTACACGTATTCATCTTACATATTTTACTACGATAAATCTAATTAGGGATCTTTAACTAACTGCATTAATTTACTTAATCATAAGGTTTATAACTAATCCACTTAGCTAAGAATCACCATTAAAAGATATAAAAAATCATGAATAATGCTGAATAAATAATAAATAATGCATCTAAATCATTAATTAAATAGTATAATTTCAACCATGACTGACACAACATTAAATCCACTGCTGTAGAAGTATAATAAATAAATATTATAGTTTTCAGTGATAAATAATATCTCAAATAATAATATATGATACAAAGCTCCATGAAGCATAAGTCTTCATGACTCAAGAGTCTCAATGACTCAAGTATCAAACTATAATCTCAAGTGTAGTCTCTAGTGTAGTACTTCAACTAGTAGGGAGAGCATCATCCGAGTGATTTTTTAGACCAACCATGGATCATAGATCCCCCACATTATATCCCAATAAGTAAATGAACCTCCCTTCATGGATGGGTAGATAATGATGGTGTGAGAATTCAAAGTGACAAACCAAAACCTGTGTATTGTAGATATCTAATACATAATATGTACCCTAACGAAATCTATTCTAACATGGTATCGAATAAACATGAAAACTATATTAACATATGAAATGACAATGTTTAACTATAAAAATTACTTTGGCTAAAGCTCTAAATAATTAATGATCTCTAGGATCACTCAAATTACACCTCATCTTGTATTGATGGCGCTAATTAAACTAGTAGAATCTATCCACTACTTATTTAAAGTCATAAATGTGAGATTTGATTAAAATATATACAATATAAAAATGAATAGATTCATTTGAAATATTTTCTTTTATCTGATACATATATGCTAAGTATAGAAATATCAAATACACACATTTTGTTCATAAAAAATGTAATGAATATATAACATCTAGTTTATTACTGAATAATAAATAGAATTAAAAACAGTCCTTAATATAACATACCATCTAGGTAAAAATTATATCTAGACTATCAGTTACGCAAATCACAAAGTAATTTATAATATTATTTCATCCCTGAAATAAATATTATAACACAGGCTTATTTATTTGTTCATATTCCACACATTTAATAAAAACTAGTCAAAACATCTAAATATGTTCTATATTTAAAACCCTTAAATACCTTATTATAATACTTTTATTTGAAAATTAAAATATACAAGCACCCATTTTCACTTTGTTATGATATTAATATTTTTAAGCATATCACAACTGTGAACACACACAAACACATATAAATAGTATAATCATTTTTAGATTTGTTATATAATCAACAAATGTATAACTTATACCCCACACACACACACACACACACACACACACACACACATATATACATAACTCTCAAGTACAATTTAAATATAATACAATTATTTTATTATATACAATATACTCTAAGAAGACATCCACTGTCTATTATTCTACAGTATTCTGATACTCTAAGTATACATCTAGTAAATAAAATAGTTTTAGTATTCTTTTATATTCTAGATAAATTTCAAATTTACTAGTTTGAATAATAACATACCAAGTGTTGGACCCTAAATTTTGACTGTGTTTTGCCTTTTTGGTGTAAAACTAGTACGATGCAAAGGGAACATGAAGCAAGAAGACCATAGTACAAAAATAGCATAGCACAAGAAGACCATGATGCAAAACTAGCATGGTGTAAGAATATCATAGTACAAAACCAACAAGGTGTGAGAGGACAAGGACACACAAGTTATTAGCACGAGAAGACCCAGTCAAAGATGAAACATAACTATGAATAAATCGAGAACATAGGACTTGAAACAATAATGAAAGGCTTGGGGAGCACATGAGAAGCGGGAGATGGTTGAGGAGTGATTTTCAAGGACTATCTAGACTTTAATCATCATGAGTTTCACATTGACCTATGAAGAAGAGAAAATTTGGTAGCAAGGATATAGTATTGAACAAGAATATGGGGGGCACAAAGCCTCATGTCGTTATGAGAGAATACTTGAAAAACTACCATGACTGGCACTCTATTAAGAGTTTGTTGGCTAATCACCCATGTTGTCATTTATTATGTAACTACTTGGTCAAAGAAAAACAAGTATAAATACCCATGTGTAGAATCATGTAAGATAATTGATAATGGATAGAATATCGAGACTATATAATATAGACTTGTAGATATTATAATTAGTTCAGATGTGTGTTTCTGTTAAGTCAATATTTGAGTATGAATAATGGGTTAAATTGACTATTTTTGTGGATTATCTCTCATAATGGGATTTATAGAACATGCATTATATGAGTTTGTGTAGACAATCCTTTGAACTTCATGGCACTTATGTTTGTGTTCTTGGTTATTGTGATTAATGAGTCAAGGTCTATAGTGGTATATTTATTTTTTTGTATAATTTCTAATTAGATATATGAATAAACTCAAGTATATGACTAGTGTGTTACTGAGCAACATAACCCATGAGAACCAGTATCTTGATGCGTGCTTCGAGTGAGAGTGCAAGACCTTAGTATTACGTGAAAGACCAGTGTGCAATCTTGTTGGGGCTACCTCTAGTGCCTTAAAAAAATGTGATTAAGATAATAAAAACCCAACATTTTGGTTCCATTACTAAGAACCATAGCGCTTTTTGCACAGTAATGAAAGATGCTTTAATGAATAACTTTTGAAAGTATTGAAAAATGGATTATCGAGGTCAAGGATATTTTTTTGGTTCCTTATCTTGAACCAAGAATTTTTGTATGTGAATGGGTGGAACAACATCTCTACAATACATTATATGAAACCTTATTTATTGAAGTCCCTTTTCATTTACATGCTTGGATCTTTGATTATGATCAAGGTTGATCAATTTTTTTTGGGATAATACAAGCTTGGATATTAGAATGTCAAAGGGCTTTGGCATGACTAGGAACACTGTAGACATGAGTTGTTAATATCTAGTAGAGAGGAGTGTTGAATAACTGCATTTTGAAGTATGTTGTAACCACGTACTCTTGTCCTGAAGAAGCCAAGTTCTAATTTCTCAGAGAACCATGTGGTTGGTATATTAGACATTTTACACTAGAAGTTAACAAGATGTTCATTGATTGTGGACTTTAAACTCTTCCAATAGAGGGCTAAATCTATCCTTGCATGAGCTGCATAGTTGGAAGGGGAATATAGAGGTGTTGATGAAGAAATTTATGTTCAGAATAGTAGCCGGTCAATGGGCATTAATAAAACATAAATATGATGAATCTTGGTAGAGGATCATAGGTTGAAGCAACGTAAGAAGGGAACAAGATAAATTAGGAAGTGTTGTTGGGATCTGCAGGGAAGCATGAATGCACAAAGAGGAATCCATCACTTTTGAAGCATGCCCCATGCCAATTTTATCATATGAAGAAGAAATATGGCCAGGTAGTGGCAATGTATGAGAAAGAAGTTACTTCTCGAATGGCACTCAAAAAAGAAGTGGCCGTGTTAAAACAACAAGTGAAGGAAGACATAGAGGCCAAAGTAAAAAACTTTGAATTTGTGTGAATCTATTTTGGGCCAAGAACTGACATTGGAAGATGGAGTGCCTCTAGATGGAGAAATTGTGGATAAATTGGAGACCCTAATAAATATCCTATAAAAATGATGCAAAGAACAACCCACATAAATAAATAAAGAATTATGAGAGCCTAAGTAGTTTATTGAGGCTATAAAAGTCTATAAGCACACCCTCGAAATAGTTGGGAAAGTGATCCCCATCTTAGATGGGATTTTTGAAAAATTTGCATGTCTTAATAAAATTTTAGAGGCTTGGCTCAACATAGAGGAGTCTCAAAGGCAAAAGTTAGCAGATGTTGCCCTCATAATAAGGGATCAAACTAAGCATACAAAGGCATTTAAAGATGTAAAATCTATGGAAGAACTAATAAATGTGCATAAAAAACAACTTAATTCTAGTTTTATAGGTCTCCAAAGATAGGTTATCATTGATATCACTACACTTAAAGAGATTCAGAAGGATGCTAATGTATCCCTTAATCAATTGGTTAATAAGGCCAATGAATGTCTTGACTAATCTGAGGAGATGAATAAGTCAAATGTGGCCATAGAATAAATAACGTCTAAGTTGTTCAACACTTTGTCACATTGGGACAGTGTCAAAAAATAGATTAAACAAATTGGACCTGAGTTTTTGGCTGAGGCCAAAAATTGAGACTTAGTCTGGGACAGACTAAGAGCATAGTGTGGGGTCATTTTGGACCACAAATTTTTAATAAGTGTTTTGTATTTTTGGTGTGGAACCGACATAGTGTGAGAGGAACATGGCACATGAAGACCATGGCATGAAACTAGCATGGCACATGAAGACCATGGTATGAAACTATCATGGCACAAGAAAATCGTGACATAGAACTAGCGAGAAGTGAGGGGATAAGGGCATGGAAGTTATCATTAGGAGAAGACTCAATCAAAGATGGAACATAACTACAAATAACTCAAGAGCATAGGACTTAGAACAACAATGAAAGATTTGGGGAGTGTATGTGAAGCATGAAACAATTGAAGAGTGTTTCTCAAGGATGATCTAGACTTTAACCATCATGATTTTTGCATTGGACCATGAAGAGGAGGACTTTTGGTAGCAAGGATCTAACATTGAACAATAATATAGTGGGCACAAAGGCCCGGGTCCTTAAGAGAGAACAATTGAAATATTGCCATGACTCTCACTCTACTAAGAGTTTGTTGGCCAATCACCCATGTCATTTATTATGTAACTAATTGGTCAGGGAAAATAAATGTAAATACCCCTGTGTGAAATCATGTAAGGTGACTGATAAGGGATAAAAGATTGGGACTATGTAATATAGACTTATGAATATTATAATCAGTTCAGGTGTTGTGTGTTTTTGTTAAGTTGATATTTGAATATGAATAGTGGGTTGAATTGACTAATTCTATTGTTTATTTTTCACAATGGGACGCATAGAATATGCATTATATGAGTTTGTGTAGATAATCCTTTGAACTTCATGGCACTTTTTTTTGTGTTCTTGATTATTGTGATTAATGAGTCGAGGTCTGTAGTGGTGTATTTTTTTCTATGTAATTTTTAATCAGATATATGAATAAACTCAAGTATATGACTAGTGTGTTATTGAGCAACATAACTCATAGGAATCGGTCTCTTACTACATGCTTCAAGTCAGTGCACAAGACCTTAGTCTTGCATGAAATCCCATTATGCAAGCTTATTGGGGATACCTCTAGCACCTAAAAAAAATGTGATTAAGAGACTAAAAACCCAACATCAATTACATGATGAGTTATCATTCATACACAATCAACTAATTTGATCCCAAATCCATTTATTCAAATTACTCAATCAATCGATTCATTTTAACATTTAAATTTCTTGCATATAAATATGATCAAAGACATACACATAGTCATTTTATGTTAAACAATTAGAATTTTGTGACTGTATCTCAGTGCTAAAGTTTACACAATCCAAAAAATGGTATTGTTGATAACCAATAACCAATCCATATTTATTATATTAACCAATCCATATTTATTATACTATCTAATTCAATTTTCATAGAGACTAAGAAACTCATCTAAATTATGAATTAATTTCTCTATCTCAGACTTACATATTCCTTACACAATTAAATATACAATTGATGCTTACAACATAACCCAACTTTAATGCATACACAGTCCATAACTAATAAACTCAATTGATACACATAATTTATCCAAGACATTATATACTAGATAAATTTCAAATTTATTAAATAATATAATCTATAGGATTTTATAAATGACATTGGGTGTATATCCATACCCGTATCCATAAAACCATGTTAAATCTTTGCTAACAGAATTTAAATGAAACCTTGACCTTCCAATTATATATATATATACATATATATATATATATATATACATATATATATATATATATACATATATATATATATATATACATATATATATATATATATACATATATATATATATATATACATATATATATATATATATACATATATATATATATATATACATATATATATATATATATATATATCCTGCACATGTACGCACATGCACGCGCGCGCGCACACACACACACACATACAATACATAGTTAACATGTTTTAAAAACACATAACTTTTTTCACCCAAAAATCCCAACTAAGTATAAACACAGTCGAACCCCATGTAACCTAAATAATAACTTACCTAAGTTGAGCACTAAAGCTTATGTCCTTAGACTAGTTTGTTAAATTGAATCATAAGACCCTATCCAAAATGCCTTAAAAATGTATTAATCAATCAATGAATTCACATGGATTTATGAATTGAAAAGTATTTAAGACAAAACATTCATAGAGGTATATATAAACATGATAAAAACGTACAACCCTACTCATTTCATTTGGGTTGTTTGGGTTGGATGTAGGGTTTTGTGGATGGCCGAGCCATCCACATGGCCCTACATACAACCCCTTTTGCTATTTTATTTATAAATTTCAAAAATAAATGAAACCCATTAACCCATTTCAATTCTTTTCCACAAATCCATCAAACACATCACATAAAAATTTAAAATACATTAAAAACTTGTAAAAATTGCTTATTATGCCAAGAAAGCCAAATCTCCTCTTTTCTTAGCTCGAATACCTTTATTTTTCTCTTTTTGCATACTACTCCCCATAAGCCATCCTCACAATCTTCTTTTTTCTCTCTTTTATTCTTTTCCATCACCTTACTTGCCATGAATTTCTCCTCCATTCCCAATAGGCAAAATTGACTAAAAATATGTGTGCCATAATAGCTCAACAAAACCCTCACTAAGCTATAGTCCACCACCATTTCTCATGCAGCTAACAACCAAACTCACATCATGATTTTTTTTGCTAAGAATGATGGCTAACTGGAGTCAATGAGATATTAGAAACTCTAATCATATAAAAACTTGCCATGAATGATTAAAATAATCATTATATATTCTTAATAATATATGCATGCCTTTTGACTTAAATCAAATCTAGCATCGACTTCACTTAGTTTATGCAAACCACTTAAACAAGTCATAATGATCAATTTTATTCCATGAAATATCAACCATCGATAAGTCAATTAACATAATGACTATATGGCAAGGGTAAACAAATATGAATTTTAAAGACCATTGTAATTGTTACCAAGTCATCCAAAATCAAACACTATGCATTTGACTTTAAAGTATTAGTTAGCCCTCTAGGTTTAAATAATGATCATAGACATTAGCAAACAATTAGACAAAAACAATGATGTTTATACAACCGTTTCACAATGATATTATCTATAACACCTTGCATTACATTATGTTTATTTCCAAGTACTATGCTTAATTCAAAACACAAATCTCATTTTACCATGCCAAAATCATTCATTAATACTTAACAAAGAGTTTATAATTCATTATGTCTTTTATAGGTTTATATTACTATTAAAATTGATAATAATAACCATATAATACGTAAATAGTGTTAGGATCTTAGAGTAAAATTGATTACTTTTGTATAAGCAACTAAACACGGAATTGAAATCAGAAGTAATAAGTAACTAGAAATCAGAGACAATAAATAATAGGAGATACGAGAAACAACCAATGTGTATTAAACTCTTCCAAAAAGAAATACAATGAAAAATATCTCTCTCCTCACACCTCGCAGATGTACAATAATTCTTCCTCAAGAGTTCTCTCTCTCTTTCAATCAATTACAATCAACTCAATTACTGAATTGTTGTACATGCTATGAGGATCTAACCCTACTATATAGTATACTACAACACTAGGGTTCATGAGCCATGCATTTGCCACCCTTAGATCCACCTCTTAAATCAAAGGCTCAAATATGTTCTTCTAAAAATAGCAATTTTGAAAATGCACAGAAGTCGGTGTTGGTCTGAAGATGACCGATGCCGACCAACCACTAACCAATGTCAGTTGGTTCTGACTGATGCCAGTCGACTCCTAACCGATGTCGGTTGGTTCTGACCGATGTCGGTTACTGTGTAAGCCCAACAACCTCCACATTAACTCATTAGTGAAGCTTTTAGCTCCACAACTCAACAATCTCCCACTTGGAGATAAACAGCTGCGCCTATACTTATACAACAACATCCTCTAAACATCTCTGGTTTATTTCTCCCTCTTCAAGTTCAATCTTGAAGACCAACAAAAGTTGAATGAAGATTCAACTTCTCATTTGTTATTAGTTTTGTTAACATATCAGTAGGGTTCTTATCTGTATGAATCTTTTTCAGCTTCAACTGTCCATCCTCCAATACCTATCTAATGAAGTGGTACCTAAGTTGTATATGTTTGGTTCTTGAATGAAAGGCTGAATTCTTTGCCAAATGAATTGCACTTTGACTATCACTATATAATCTGCAACTCTCTTGCTCCTTTTCCAACTCTTCCATGAACTGAGTCATCCAAATCATTTCATTGCTAGTCTCTATGACTGCAATATATTTTGTCTCTGTAGTAGACAAGGCAACAACCTTCTGCAACTTTGAAATCCAGCTAACCACCGTTCCACCAACAGTGAACACATATATTGTGGTGCTTCTCCTACCATCCAAGTCACCTTTTATATCCGAATCTACATACCCATGTAGAGAAGTGTTTGACCCTCCATAACATAAATGCCTACTGCCGGTCCCTCTCAGATATTTGAAAATCCACTGAACTGCTTTCTAGTGTTCCTTTTGGATTGGCCATAAACTTGCTGACAACTCCCACTGCCTGGGCAATATCTGGTCTAGTACATACCATTGCATACATCAAGCTCTCAACTGCTGAAGCATATGGAATTCTACTCATGTACTCAACCTCATCATGTGATTTAGGACACTGTTCTTTGCTCAACTTAAAGTGTCCAACCATAGGTGTGCTTACCGATTTTGCATTTTGCATATTGAACCTCTCCAACACCTTATTAACATAATCCTCTTGAGATAAAATCAAACTATGATTTTTTCTGTCTCTCTTAATACTCATGCCAAAGATTTTCTTTGCTACTCCTAAATCTTTCATGGCAAATGTGTGAGCTAATTTTATCTTAAGCTCAATAACTTGCATGTGTGAACCTGCAACAAGCATATCATCTACATAAAGTAACATAATAATATAACTACCATTATCTAATCTATTAAAATAAACACAATGGTCAGATTAACATTTACTAAAGCCATGCTCTATCTTAAACATGTCAAACCTCAAATACCTTTGTCTTAGAGCTTGTTTAAGACCATATAAGCTTTTCTTCAATCTGCACACAAGTTTCTCCTTACCTTTGACCTCAAAACCTTCCGACTGATCCATATATATCTCTTCATCCAAATCTTCATGAAGAAAAGTTGTCTTAACATCAAGCTGCTCAAGATGCAAATCCTCAATAGCAACTAAAGACAATACAGTCTAAATAGAAGTCATCTTTACTACAGAGGAAAAAATTTCACCAAAATCAATACCTAGTTTCTGTACAAATCCCTTTACTACCAACTTGGCCTTATGTCTCATTTGTCCATTCTCTCCTTCTTTTAACCTGTATACCCATTTGTTTTTCAGTGCTTTTTTTTGGCTAGCAACTCAACCAAATCTCACGTATGGGTCTCTTCCAAGGAATCAATTTCCTCATTCATGCCACGCTCCCACTATTTTTTGAATTCTACCTACATTGCCTCATCAAAACTTTTTGGTTTTCCACCATCAATGAGCAATAAGTAGTATAAAGAAGGAGAATAACGAAATAGAGGTTTACTTACCCTTTCAGACCTCCTTATAGGTGTTTGAGACTCATTTACAGCTTTTTGTTCACCTAAATTTCCTTCTGATAGTGATCAATCTCGGTCATCTCTGATCGATGCCAGTCTGCACCCGACCGATGTCGATTCCTCTTGATCGATGCCAATTTCTACCTGACCGACGTTAGTCTCCACCTGATCGACGTTGATTTCCACCTGACTGACGTCGGTCTCTGTATTTTTTGTGAGTGATGTTTTTTATCTGTGAGCTCATTTTAGATCATAACCTCTTCCAAATCAAGATTGCCCTACTCAAAATTATTTAGCCTCTTGAGCTGATCACTGTATATCACCTTCTCATTGAAAACTACATCACGACTTCTAATAATTTTATTAGTTTCTAAATTACAAATCAAAATCTGAAATCTCCAAAACCATAACCAATGAAAGTGCACTGCATAGATTTAGCATCCAACTTTTTTCTATTTTTTATCAATGTGCACAAAAGTTTCAGAACCAAAAACTCTAAGAAATAAAAGATCTACCTTTTTACTTGTTCAAGCCTCTTTTGTAATTTCACCATCCAGTGCAGTAGAAGGTCCTCTATTAATCAAGTAAACTACAGTATCTACAACTTTTTCCCAAAACTATAAGGGCAAACTAGCATGCAACCTCATACTCTGTGCACGCTCCATTATTGTTCTATTCATCTTTTCAGCAACTCTATTTTGCTGAGGTGTCTTTGGAACCATCATTTCCCTGCGTATTCCACTCATAGAATAGTAACTATTGAATTTATTGCTGCAATACTCACCACCATTGTCAGATCTAAGGCACTTCAATCTCAAACCTGTTTCATTCTCAACCAAAGCTTTCTATTTCTTAAATGTGTCAAAAACATCATATTTTCTCTGTATGCAATAAACCCATACCTTTCTTGTAGCATCATCAATGAAAGAAACATAATACTGTGATCCTCCAATAAAAGCTACCTAAGCTGGTCTCCACACGTCTGTGTAAACAAGCTCTAACTTGTGCTTCTTTGTTGACCCAATTTTGAAAAACCTCACTTTCTTCTATTTCTCAAAAATACATTGCTCACAAAAATCTAGATCTATGATTTTCACATCTGAAAGCTTATCTTTTGACTTAAGAACTTTCATTCCCTTCTCACTCATGTGACCAAGCCTACAGTGCCACAACTTTACATCTACATCTAAAATAGATAAAATAGAAAGAGAATAATCAGTAATACAAGTAGATAGATAAAGTGTACCTACTCTCTTACTTTTTGCTAATACAAATGTACCCTTAAAAACTTTTCAAGATTCAGCTGTGAGAGTTACTGTGCAACTCTCATCACCTAACTTTCTTATAGAAATCAGATTCCTCTTCAGGATGGGTACATGCATGACATCCTTCAACACTCATGTATTGCCATTATGTAATTTCAGCTGCACTTTTCTTTTGCCAACAATTTTACAAGGCTCACCATCCCCTAAATAAATTTTTTCAAAATCTCCATGGACATAATCATTAAAAAAAAATTATTTGGGGTTGCATGTAAAGATGCACCAAAATCTAAAACCCATGATTCTACTTTATTATCCAAAGAAAATATAAGAGCATCATGTGCAACAATACCTGTAACTTTTACTTTTTTATTACCTTCATGTTGATTTTTTTTGTTATCCTTCAACCAACAATCTTTCTTTGCATGCCCTTTCTTTCAACAATTCCAGCAGGTTATTCTTTTATTTCTGGATTTGGATCTACTTCCCATTTTTGACCTTGATTTCCCTTGCTTGCCCTTCTCTCTTTGCCTTTCCCTGCTTTCAACACTTAAAACATTACCTAATAATTTTCCTGTACTTTTCTTGTGAATTTTTTCATTCAAAATTACACTAACAACATCATCAACTTTCAAGATATTTGAAGCAGATGCAATATTACTAACTACCATTACCAAACTATGCCAACTTTTAGGTAAAGAGCATAAGATTAAGAGAGCTTTAATTTCATTATCAAAAATTATTTTGACTAAATTTAATTGATTTACTATTGTATAAAAATCATTAAGATGACTAGATACAGATCCACCTTTCTGCATTTACAAATTAAATAATTGCTTCATAAGATATACCTTATTCGAAGCTGAGGGTTTTTCATATAAATTTGCCAAAGTATCTTTAACTCTACCATTGTCTTTGCCTATGATAAGTTGAAAAACACAGAAGCTGCTAGGCTCAACCTTATAGATCCAAGAGCCTTTCTATTAAGAACATTTCATTCTTCATCTTCCATATCTGTGGGCTTCCTTGAAACCCCACCCAATGGTAAATACAAATATTTTTGATACAGATAATCTTCAATCTGCATCCTTCATAATTGATAATTTTTGCCATTGAATTTTTCTATTCTTAGTTTACTTTCTTCTGCCATTGCTTTGCTCCCACTCAATCAAAAATCCTTGTGAGTGAATTTTGTAATCAACAAACACTAACACGCTCTGATACCAGTTGTTAAGATCTTAGAGTATAATTGATTACTTTTATATAAGCAACTAAACACAAAATTGAAATCAGAAGTAATAAGTAACTATAAATCAGAGATAACAAATAATATGAGATACGAGAAACAACCAATGCATATTAAACTCTTTCAGAAGAAAATACAATGAAAAAATCTTTCTCTCCTCACACCTCACAGATGTACAGTAATTCTCTCTCAAGAATTCTCTCTCTCTCTCAATCAATTACAATCAACTCAATTACTGAATTATTGTACATGCTATGAAGATCTAACCCTACTATATAATATACTACAACACTAGGGTTCATGAGCCATGCATTCGCCACCCTTAGATCCACCTCTTAAATCAAAGGCTCAAATATATTCTTCTAAAAATAACAATTTTGAAAACACATAGAAGTTGGTGTCGGTCTGAAGATGACTGATGCCGATTGACCACTAACTGATCTTAGTTGGTTCTGATCGATGTCGATCGACCCCTAACCGATGTCAGTTGGTTCTGACTGATGCTGGTTATTGTGTAAGCCCAGCAACCTCCACATTAGCTCATTAGTGAAGCTTTTAGCTCCACAACTCAACAAATAGTCACATACAAATTGACTCAGCTAAGTAATAACCTACATCAATTATTTTTAACAAATAATCCAAACAAGTATTGTCAAACAAATATTTAGCTATTTACAGTACAACTATAAATCACGTTAAACTTTATAGGTATCGATTTATCAAATCAATTAACTAATAACATCAACACCAACTAGATTAGTGAAATCACGTAATCACATAAAATGCTCTAAGAACACAAAAGATCATAACATACATTTATAATAGAAAATAAAGCGTACCACAACTATCTAACTCAAATAATTTATTATAAAACATCATATACTACTGTGAATGTATGCGTGGGTTTTCAGTTTTTCATTTTATCATCTCCCAATGCCTCTATATACACCATCCTCTCCAATGATGCTTTCCCTCCATCACACTCTAAGGAATGGATCTATCCTGCATCCATCTCATAAAAATGAAGGTAGTTATCGAAAAACATAACTATATCTATAAAATAATACTGTATAATTAACAAACATGATCATAACGTGTAGAGTATTAAAGTACAACTATCTCATAGCAAACCAATCATGTAAATTAAGCAACACATAGTTGTTCCATAATTACCATATGACATAGAGCTTAATTAAATAATTATTAATCAACTAAAACCCATAATAATCTATGTATCAAATAAGTTTTTTAGCTTATAGAGAAATCAAGATGTGATAAAATAAATGTGTCCCATCACAGGATAAATGGCCTTGTTGAATAATCCTATATTTAGAGAAGAACCTTTTGAAAATGATCCCTTCTAATTTAGAAACTAAGAACATTATATTGATATCAATGATAAAGTTGACGATGAGGGACCATATCAAGATGAACATACCTATGAAGTCACTTTACATAAAAATCCTCCTTCCCAAGTCATGGAATACCTACTAGAAAATAAGAATGAGATATTGTTTCAAATTTTAGGGAGAGGAGCTGAATTTCCAATTGATTTTGAAGCTAAAAACTTACATCATTTGCTTTCTAGGAAAGAAGCCATACCTCTCATCCAAGAGTAAAAACATCTAGTGATTCCCTAGCGAATAACAAAGCCATTATAAGTTCTATCAACACCAATTATCAAAATGTCTCCTAAAATTACATGGATAAAGGTAAAGTAGTTATAAATGAAACATCCCAATAAATCAAAGTCTTTTTTTATTGAATACCATGTCAAAAAGTTAGAAAAGGAAATAATTAAACTTAAAACCAACATGTCAAGTAATCCTCTAACCAACCAATCAATCAACCAATCCAAATCATAATTCAAATGCACATTCAAATCTAAACCAATTTACTAATTAAAAAAAAATCCAAGTTCAAATGTGTATTCAAATTTAAATCAAACCCCCAATCCAAATTTGAATGTCCACTCAAATCCAATTAATAATCCAAATCAAAAACAAAATTCGAATGCCCATTCACATTTAAATATCATCAATCTCAATCAAAATCATTATTTAAATGTCTGTTCAAATTCAAAAATCAAAAATATAAATTAAAATTTGAATGTCCATTTAAATTCAACTATCAATAATCATAATCATAATCATAATCATAATTTGAATGCTATCAACCAATCAAACATCTAGATCCCTAGATCCACCATCCATGTCCAAGTCCACATGTCCACCATCTATATTTTCCATTTTGGATACATGTTTGGGAGAATATTAAATCCATGATGCCCATTATTTATACAAAATCAATATGTCCCCCCAACAATCATGGTAGGCCCTATCATAAAAAACAAAAATATGTGGTTCATAAGATTGACAAAACTTCTTTCATGGAAAGTAAGTTCCTTTTTGAAGAAAAGATTGAAGATTCCAACTCATCTTAGTTCTATTCTAATGAATTAGCTACATGTTTTCAAATTAATCAATATCATATACCTAAATCCATTGTGAAATATCAATACCTATAAAGGAAATGTTTTGGGTCTCCATGAACAAGGTCTCATTGAGCCTATAATGTCTAAAACACATGAAACCTTTCAAGGGATTGGATTCAAACCATCTAGTGTAAGCATATGAAATTATGACAGTGACTCTTCGACTACAAATAACGAAGCTTCTTCAAACATTGACACAAGTTCCATTTATAGTTGTTTTAAAGACTTACCCATCACCAACCTATTTCATGATAACATTGTTTTGATCCTCAAACTAACCTTTCCATAACTTATCCTATGGGACCAAAAACAACCATCTTCACTTGATCATTTTTAGAATGATGAGGCCATATTTGATATTTTGAGAATTAGAGAGCATATTCCAATAAGAGATCAAAATAAGGGGTTTTAAAGTCAATGAGATAATTTTTCAGACTTTGGAGAACTTACATCTTCTACTCATCCACACCATCCTACAAACAATACAGTTCGGTTGACATAAAAATTAGATGATGAAGCTCCAATTTTAAAAAATATTGATGAAAACATTCCCAATCAATAGGACTTTGAGGAGAAGCTTAATATTCCTCCACCTCCAACAAAATTGTAAGAAAAATCCACTTTATTAATTGAGAAAACTATCTACATCAATATTAGAAATGAACAAAATCATAAGATTTTGAAAATTGTTGCTTCCCTCGATCCAAAAGGAATTTCCATCATGAATCTACTCAAAGATTTTTTAGATGTGTTTGAGTGGTCATATGTAGACATGCCAAGGTTGGATTTTTCACTAGTTTTTCATCACCTTGTTGTACATAAAGATGCAACACCAATAAAAAAACTCAAAAAAATGCATCCAAAGATGACACTACTCATGAAGGAAGAGTTAAAAAAACAATTAGAGGTTGGTTTCATACGACTAATAGACTAATTAGAGTGGATAACCATATAGTATCAATATTTAAGAAAGCAACAGGGACAAGAGTTTACATAGATTCATGGATTTCAATAAAGCATGTCCTAAATATGACTTTCCTTTACCAAACATATACATGATTATTGATTCCATGACAGGTCATGAAATGTTATCCTTAGTGGATGTTTTTTAGGGATAAAATCAAATCAAAATATCTCTTAAAGACCAACATAAGACAACATTTATAACACATTGGGCACATTTTATTATCAAGTAATGCCATTTGGCCTCAAGAATGTTGGATCCACTTATCAACGTGCAATGATAATTATATTTCACAACATGCTTCATGATATAATTGAAGATTATGTAGATGATATTTTGGCAAGATAAAAAACTAGAGTGGATCATCTTAATTGATTGAGAGAATACAAGGTTCATCTCAATCCAAAAAAATCTATGTTTAGGGTTACTTTATGCACGTTTTTAGGCTTCATTGTATCACAAAGAGGTATAGAGGTAGATCTTGCAAATGTCACATCTATCACAAAAATGTATCTACTAATAAACCTCAAGAAACTTCATAGTTTTCAAGGTAAGATTCAAGCCATTAATAAATTCATATCACAAATTTAAGACATATGTCATCCTTTCACATTTATTCTAAAAAATAACATTATTTTTCATTGGAACGAGGAATGCAAATAAGCATTTACAAATCTTAAACACCATCTAAAAAATACACCAATCCTAATGTGAAAAAATCTAAGGAAACCTCTAATACTATAAATTTCAGCAACACAATATGCATTGGGTGTTAGGGTGTGGAGCTAAAAGCTTCACCAAAGAGCATACTTTAGTAGGTTCGGGTCTACATAGACACCGACATCGGTCAGAAGCAGTTTCAGAGACGCCGACATCGACAGAGGATCGGCCGACGGCAGTCACAGACAAGCAGCAAAAATCGACGTCGGTTACCTGCGTGTCCAGAAAGCTATTTCCGAGAATAGAAGCGAGTGTTTGCATGATGAGTTTGAGTTGCAGTCTCAAGCTCGCGTCTCTATTATTAGCAACACTATTTTTAGAGCCCTTGTTTAAGTGGCTTAACTGTTTGTTGGAAGTGCATTATCAAGTCTCTTAATTTTATATGTAGAATTAGATCTTCCTAGCTTATTGTGTGGTAGTAGTTATTGTGGATTATTGTGGTAATTCATTGTATGTGAAGAACAGTACAGAATTGAATCAATCCAGGTTTGTTGGAGTTGATTGTTCTTGAGAGAGAGAGAGCTCTTGAGGAATAGAGATCTATTGAGAGATCTATACATCTAGGAGAGGTGTGGAAGAAAGAAGTTTCTTCAATTGTATTCCTTTTGTAAAGAGTTTGTTAATACAAGTTTTCAGGGTGGTTTCTTGTATCTCTTGTTCTTGCTATTATCTCATTCTAATTACTTGTCAATCTGATTTAATTTCACATTTATTACTTTCATAAGTGTAATCTATTATTGATTGATCCCCAACAAGTGGTATCAGAGCCTTGGTTGCAGGTTCAGAGCTTGATATCCAACAATTGGTATCAGAGCTCAAGTTCACTAACAGGTGGTTCAGATCTGTGTAGTGTGTATTGATTACAGGTTCTCACAGGAGTTTCTGTAGGGATTTCTGTTTGAGTGGGAGAAGCAATGGCAGATGAAAGTAAATTGAGAATGGAAAAGTTCAATGGCAAAAATTACCAACATTGGAGAATGCAGATAGAGGATTATCTGTATCAGAAAGATCTCTACTTACCATTAGGTGGGGTTGCAAAGAAGCCCAAAGACATGGAGGATGAAGAATGGGAAGTTCTTGACAGAAAGGCTCTAGGGTCTATAAGACTGAGTCTAGCATCCACTGTGATATCTAATTTATCACAAGCAAAGTCTACGGTAGAGTTGATGACTACGTTAGCAAATTTGTATGAAAAACCCTCAGTTTCTAATAAGGTATATCTTATGAAGCAGTTATTTAATTTGCATATGAATGAAGGTGGATCTGTTTCTACTCATCTGAATGATTTCAATGGAATTGTGAATCAATTAAGTTCAGTGAATATAGTGTTTGATGATGAAATAAAAGCTCTTTTGATATTATGTTCTTTGCCTGAAAGCTGGCATGGCCTAGTAATGGCAGTAAGTAATATTGCATCTGCATCAAATATTTTGAAAGTAGAGGATGTTGTTAGTGTTATCTTGAATGAGAAAATACGTAGAAAAAGCACAGAAGAGGCATCTGAGAACGCTTTAAGTTTTGAGAGCAGCGGAAGGCAGAAAGAGAAGAGCAAGAAAGGCAGATCAAGATCCAAATCTAAGGGAAAAGACAGATCTAAATCCAGAAATGGCAGAAGGCCACAATGCTGGAATTGTGGAAAGATGGGGCACATAAGCAGAGACTATTGATCAAAGCCTAAGGAGGACAATCAGCACGAAGAAAAGAAAGAAGCCAAGGTTGCAGGTATTGCACAAGATGCTTTAATTTTCTCTCTGCATAATAATATAGAATCTTGGGTATTAGATTTTAGTGCATCTTTTCATGCTACCCCTAACAGGGAATATTTTAGTGACTATATCCATGGAGATTTTGGAATAGTGTATCTAGGGGATGATGAGCCCTGTAAAATAATTGGCAAAGGTAATGTGCAGCTGAAGATGCAGAATAGCAACACATGGGTGTTGAGAGATGTGATGCATGTTCCTAGCTTGAAGAGAAATTTGATTTCTGTAGGAAAGTTAGGGGATGAGGGTTGTACAGTAACTCTCACAGCAGAATCTTGGAAGGTGACCAAGGGTGCACTTGTTATGGCCAGAGGTAAGAGAGAAGGTACTCTCTATTTGTGTAATTGTGTTACTAACAAATCTCTTTCTGTATTATCTACTTCAGATGTGGATGCTAAATTGTGGCACTCAAGGCTTGGCCACATGAGTGAGAAGGGGATGTCAATTCTTAAGTCCAAAGGTATGCTTTCAGATTTAAAAGGCATAGATCTAGAGTTTTGTGAGCACTGTGTATTTGAAAAACAGAAAAGAGTTAGTTTTCTCAAGACTGGGTCTACTAAGAAGAGGCACAAGTTGGAGCTTGTTTACACAGACGTGTGGGGACCGGCTCAAGTTGCTTCCATTGGAGGATCACATTACTATGTATCTTTCATAGATGAGGCCACAAGGAAGGTATGGATCTATTGTATTAGAAGAAAATCTGATGTATTTGAGACTTTTAAAGTTTAGAAAGCTATGGTTGAGAATGAAATAGGTAAAAGATTAAAGTGCTTGAGATCAGACAATGGCGGTGAGTTCTGCAGTCATAAGTTTAGAGATTATTGTTACATGCATGAAATCTGCAGGCAAAGGATGGTTCCAAGGACACCTCAGCAGAATGGTATTGCTGAAAGGATGAATAAGACAATAATGGAGCGTGCAAGATGTATGAAATTACATGCCGATTTGCCTTTACAATTTTGAGCACAAGCTGTTGACACTGCAGTATATCTGATTAACAGAGGACCCTCTACAGCTCTGGATGGTGGTATTCCAGAAGAGGCATGGACAGGTAAAAAGGTTGATCTCTCATATCTCAAAGTTTTTGGTTGCAAAGCCTTTGTGCACATAGATAAAGAAAATAGAAAGAAGCTTGATGCTAAGTCTATGAGGTGCACGTTTATTGGCTATGGCTCAGATGATTTTGGTTACAGATTGTGGAATCTAGAAACTAACAAGGTAATCAGGAGCCGTGATATTGTTTTCAATGAAAGAGTGATGTATTGTGATCAGTTAAGGAAGCTAAATCAATCTGAGCAGAGCAATGGTGAATTGGATGAGGTGAAAGTCCAAGATGAGCTCATGAGAAAAAAAAATAATCACTTGCAGAAAAACACAGAGATCGACGTCGACAGGTTAGGAATCGGCATCGGCAGTACATAAACCGGCGTCGATCATACAGAGACTGACGTCGGCAGGACAAGCACCGAGGTCAATCAGGCAGAACCGACGTCGGCCAGTAACAGGTCTGGAGGTGACCGAGGTCGGTCACTGTCAGAGAATTTGGGTGGACAGCGTGTTGTAAACGAGTCTCAGACACCCATCAGGAGGTCAGAAAGGGTGAGTAAGCCTCTAATTAGATATTCTCCTTCTTTATTTTATTTATTGCTAACTGATGGTGGAGAACCAGAGAGTTTTGAAGAAGCAATACAGGTGGAGTCCAAGAGTCAGTGGGAGCGTGGCATGGTTGAGGAGTTGGAGTCCTTAAGAGAGAACCAAATATGGGATTTGGTTGAATTGCCAGCTGGTAAGAGAACACTCAAGAACAGATGGACCTACAGGTTGAAAGAAGGTGAGAATGGATAGATGAGATATAAGGCCAGATTAGTGGTAAAAGGATTTGCACAAAATTTAGGTATTGACTTTGGTGAGATTTTTTCTCCTGTTGTTAAGATGACTTCCATAAGGGTTGTATTGTCTTTGGTTGCTTTTGAAGATTTGCATCTTGAGCAGCTAGATGCTAAGACAACGTTTCTTCATGGAGATTTGGATGAGGAAATATATATGGAACAGCCAGAAGGATTCGAGGTCAAAGATAAGGAGAAGTTTGTGTGCAGATTGAAGAAAAGCTTGTATGGCCTCAAGCAAGCTCCTAGGCAATGGTATTTAAAATTTGACAGGTTTATGACTGAGTATGGCTACAATAGGTGTCAATCTGACCATTGCATGTATTTCAAGAGATTTGATAACAGTAGATATATTATTCTATTATTGTATGTAGATGATATGCTGATTGCAGGATCTCACATGCAGGATATCTCTGAGCTTAAGGTGAAATTAGCTCAAACGTTTGCTATGAAGGATTTGGGAGCAGCAAAGAAAATCTTTGGCATGAGCATTAAGAGAGACAGAAAAAATCACAGGTTGATATTATCTCAAGAAAATTATGTGGACAAGGTGTTGAAACGATTCAATATGCAGGATGCTAAACCGGTAAGCACACCTTTGGCTAGACATTTTAAGTTAAGTAAAGAACAATGTCCTAATTCATATGATGAGATAGAGTACATGAGTAAGGTTCCATATTCTTCCGCATTAGGGAGTTTGATGTATGCAATGGTGTGTACTAGACTGGATATTGTCCAAGTAGTGGGAGTTGTAAGTAAGTATATAGCCAATCCAGGTATGGAACATTGGAAAGCAGTTCAGTGGATCCTTAGATATCTGAGAGGAACCAGCAGTAGGCACTTGTGTTATGGAGGTTCAGATACTTCTCTACATGGCTATGTAGATTCAGATATGACAGGTGATTTAGATGGTAGGAGGAGTACTACAGGTTATATTTTCACTGTAGGTGGAACAACGGTTAGCTGGATATCTAAGTTGCAGAAGGTTGTTGCCTTGTCAACTACAGAAGCAGAGTATATTGCAGCCACAGAAGCTAGCAAAGAGATGATATGGATGACACGGTTTATGGATGAGCTTGGTAGGGAGCATGAGAGTTGTAGATTGTATAGTGACAATCAGAGTGCAATCCATTTGGCTAAGAATTCAGCCTTTCATTCAAGAACAAAACACATATAGCTAAGGTATCACTTCATACGACAGGTATTGGAAGATGGTGAGTTGAAGCTGGAGAAGATCCATACAGATAGGAATCCTACTGATATGTTAACCAAGCTGGTTACAAAGGAGAAGTTGAATCTTCATTCAACTTCTGTTGGTCTTCATGATTGAGTTGAAGATGGAGGAGCTAGAAGATGTTGCTGTACAGATACTGGTGCAACCGTTTATCTCCAAGTGGGAGATTGTTAGGGTGTGGAGTGAAAAGCTTCACCAAGGAGCATACTTTAGTAGGTTCGGGTCTACACAGACACCGGCGTCGGTCAGGAGTGACCGACGTCGGTCAAGAGCAAATGCAGAGACGTTGACGTCGGCAGAGGATCGGCCGATGGTGGTCACAGACAAGCAGCAGGAACCGACGTCGGTTACCTGCGTGTCCAGAAAGCTATTTTCGAGGACAAAAGTGAGTGTTTGCATGATGAGTTTGAGTTGCAGTCTCAAGCTCGCGTCTCTATTATTAGCAACACTATTTTTAGAGCCCTTGTTCAAGTGGCTTAACTGTTTGTTGGAAGTGCATGCTCAAGTCTCCTAATTCTATATGTAGAATTAGATCTTCCTAGCTTATTGTGTGGTAGTAGTTATTGTGGATTATTGTGGTAATTCATTGTATGTGAAGAACAGTACAGAATTGAATCAATCTAGGTTTGTTGGAGTTGATTGTTCTTGAAAGAGAGAGTTCTTGAGGAATAGAGATCTATTGAGAGATCTATACATCTAGGAGAGGTGTGGAAGAAAGAAGTTTCTTCAATTGTATTCCTTTTGTAAAGAGTTTGTTAATACAAGTTTTCAGGGTGGTTTCTTGTATCTCTTGTTCTTGCTATTATCTCATTCTAATTACTTGTCAATCTGATTTTAATTCCGCATTTATTGATTTCATAAGTGTAATCTATTGTTGGTTGATCCCCAACATTGGGGGCATTGTTAGCATATCATCATAAACAAAGAACATAAAGAGTAATGCATTATTTAAGTAGAACCTATGTATCCTATGAAATAAAAAACTATCCCATCGAGAAATAATGTCTAGAAGTTGTTTTTTATTCCCAACAACATTATAATTACATGTTTAATAATCAAACCAAAATTATTTAAAATTTTGATCCACTTAAGTATCTCCTTTCCAAATCAGCTCTAGCAGGGAGAAAGGCTAAGTGGGTCATGCTTCTAAGTGAGTTTGATATAGAGTATGTTGACCAAAAGACTATCAAAATACAAGTAATTTTAGCTACCTTGGAAGAAACACCATTGATGGATGATAAACCTATCATCATGGATTTTTTAGATGAAGCAATTATGTCCTTAAATGAATCACTAGAATGATAGTTATACTTTGATGAGTCTTTTACAAGTCATGGCTTGGGGGTAGGTATTTTTATCATCACTCCACATAGTGATATCAATCTAAAATCATTTTGGATAGGATTCCCTTGTAATAATAACATATTATAATATGAATCTCTTATTTCTAGTATTAAACTCACAATTCAATGGAACATCCAACATCTCCTAGTTTTTAGGGATTCACAGCTAATCATCAAATAAGTAAATAATGAATGCCAAGTTAAAGATGATAAGATAATTCCTTATAAATGGATGGTGGATATTATTAAAGAGTGATTTCAATCCATACAATTTGAGTAAGTTCTTTGAGTCAATAACATGGTAGTTAATGCGGAATTGGTTCATTCTTAGACATGTATCCAGATGATAGTCATAACCAAATCTTTGTGAAACACTTTATGTTTCTTGCATATTATACCCTCAAATCTAAAATTATCTGCAAGGTTGTTGGTCCTACTTCCCATTGGTACCATGATATATACACATACCTTCATAATAATGTGAACCCTCCCAACTTATCCCACAATCACAAGTAATCTTTCATCTAGTGCACTTCCCGCTTCACCATCCTTAGAAATACATTATACTTTAGGGGTTATGATGGAACTTTATTATAGTGTTTAAAATATGAAGAGGTAACCTTAGTCATTAAGTTCCCAATGATATTTTTGGTGATTATACTAGTGTTATGATCCTTGGAAAGAAAATTCTGTGTCAGATATTAATGGCTAATGATGGAAGATGATTCATGCCAGTATATCAAGAAATGTGTTCTATGCCAAAAACATAGTGTCCTAATCCATAGTCCATCACAAGATTTGAAACCCATTACCTCTTTGTGGACCTTTTATATATGAGGTTATACTTGATTGGAAAGATCAATCCCAACTCTTCTAATGGTCATAAACATATATCACTATAACTAAGTACTTTACTAAGTGAGTCGAAGCCATTATGTTAACCTATGTAAGTGGAAAGCAAATTTCAAAGTATATCTTAAATCATATAATTTGTTGTTACGGTATCCATTCTACCATTATATAAAATAGTGAAAAGTCCTTCAAAAATGAATATGTTAAGAGCTTTTGCCAAGCATACCATATCAATCACAAATAGTCCACACCATTCTATCTCCAAGGCAATGGTCAAGTAGAGACATCAAACAAAAGTATCCTCAAAATTATAAAGTGCATTTTCAATGATGTTGACCATGATTAAAATTTAAAACTTTACTTTGCTTTTTGGGCTTACCATATTAACATTCACATACCCATAAGGATAACTCTATATTTCCTTATTTACAACATTGAGTCTATCTTACCTGCTAAAATCGATCTTCAATCATTAAAAATATATCTACAAAAACTTGTTGCTGAAGAAACATATCTAATCTCAAGGCTACATGATCTCGATATCTTGGATGATAAAAATATTAATGCCCTTAACTATTTATAAGCCTATCAAAAATGTCTTCATCGTATATATAATAATAAAATCAGAGCTAGAGTTTGAAATCAGAGACCTTGATTTGAAACAAAACCATTAGGACACCAACACTGATCACAAAAATAAATATAAGTTTGAATCTAATTGATTAGGTCCATGCATCATCATTTACAAATATGAATCAGGTGCTTATAAACTAGCAACTAAAAAATGAGAAGAGCTTGATGAACCCATGAACATAATGCATCTCAAGAACTTCCATGTCTAAAATGCTCTATTTTTGTTTTTGATATGTATATAAAAAAATCAAATAAAAAAGATAAAGAAAAACAATCCATTTAAAAGTGAAAACCATTCTTATGGTGCTTTGGATAAGTACTATGATGAAAATCAAATTCTGGCACCATGTGTAAATCATTGTCTATATACACTTTAGTTACTTTGGGGTATCCCATAACATTATCCATCCATCCATTTTCCATATGTATACATACATATTCATTTACATATATCCCATCTTTTCAGTTGCATATGTTATTTTAGTTTAAGGTTTGATTTTCATGGTTACGTAGATACACCTTTGCTCATGTTTTGATAGAATCTTGTACACAATCCTTAGATAAATCACCCATCCATCCACCGCAACAAAACCCATCAATAATTTAACCATGTCATCTATTATCATTTTTTGGGAGGGATATTTTAATCTAATCATCATTATCTTACCTAATATCATCATTTTCTATTTCTTCCCTCATTTGAGAGAACTACTTCGCCCTGAGGTCCATACAAACTATGTAGGCAACACTAATTTACATGGGGTATCTAAGATCAGATTGGCCACCATCATCATCCACAAAATTATAAAACCTATAAAAAAAAGTATCCTTAGTCAACGTATCCTAGTTATCCTTTACATGGATTACCCATCAAGTGGTTAACATTGTCAAATATATTATATCTCAAAGGGTTTTACTCTAGACAAGGACATACAAAAAGACATTTGTTTAATTGTTTGACTGTTTACTTGATTTTTTATTTGTACAAATTTTGTGTTTCACTTGCTTACACATTTGTTTGTTTACTTTATCATTTGTTTTCCTTCCTTGGTTTCATTATTGCAAATGTTTTTTTATCTGATTTTAATTATTGCTCTTTGTTGAGTCTAGATCACTATGAACATTACAAACAATGTTATTATTATCTTCCATAGCGTGATACACTAAGTATTTCACTTGTGACTCTATTAGTCCTTACACACATAACATAATAGATATCATGGTTTTTTCATACCATTGGTACACATTGTATTGTGCAACATAAAAATAAAGGGTGCTCAATCCTTGTTAGAATTAATGTTGTAAGTAATGTCCAAAAATCCAAGCAAAGCCTATAAAAAAATTTATTCCTCCAATCCATATCATTAACTCATCTCAAAACATACATCACATCCCTAACACATGTCAACCCATGAAAATACTAACCATCTAACTTCACCATACATCACATAATCACCTCTATCTACCAAAAATTAATTAAATCCATATTATCCAACTATGTGATTAATGATAATTAATACTTGTCATTTAATTTATTTGTTTATTCTTGTGCATCGATCAACTAAATTATCATCCATAATCATTTATTAATCTTTCCATTCAATCTCCTAAACCTATATATTGAGATCAATAAAATTATAAAATCCATATTTTTCCCCATCAATAAATAAATAAATAAATTAGTAAATCAATCAATCCAATCCAATATCATAGCTTTTCAATGGGATATATCATTCCTACATCTACCCTCTTGCATATATTATTGTTTAGGGCACATCAAATATGCAACTTATCTTAGGATATACCATTCTCAATCTGCTGCTTGCATATATCATTGTTTTAGGAAATCATTCCATTATCAAATTCAATCAAAATGTGAAAACATTAGCTCAAGTGGGTTAATAACATATATGGGTTAATATCATTAAACTATACCATCCATACCCTCATATAGATCTATACCATCATCATCATTATACATCCAAATAATTAGACTACTCAATATATTTATTTGAGCTTGAAAATCACTCTAGTAAATTTTATCACTCATCATTAAAAATTTATTTCTCCTTTTTATGGTCCACAACTTAACAATAAGATATATCATTCCCACATCCACTCTCATGAACCAATAATTCATGAGACACAATCTAAGTGTGTAACCTACAAATGATAAATTTTATTTCTCCAATCCACTCCCTAACACTAATCTACTTGGGGCAAATCTTTTTACATGTACTTCAACTTTTGTAAACATTTTATTGAGACTTATAATTTCATTCAATGACAGTCTTACCTCCATCATTTTACATATAACCTTTCATCATTTCAAGTGTTCATCCACATCCATTCTTTCTCGCATGATCGTTCAAGGGGGAATCATTCATAATCATTTACATCTACCTAGGGAATCATCTTTTTTACATATGTTTCTAATCTACCTTTATTTATTCTTTGAAAATACATTGTTTCATGTACTTGCAACACCCTTTCAAAGAGGGAAAAATGTAGACACCTAAATTCCACCACATTTAATGTTGTAATTAATTTTTCTTAATATGGATACACTAACTCGACTAGCATCCTCAATTCAAATTTACACTAATACCATTTGCATCTCTTTTTCAAATAATTAATTAATTCATATTTATTAATTATCCATGTACATATAATTATTTAAAACTAATTAAAATCTTGAATTTCCACCTCATATAGACATCTTCCGCACTTCTCTCAACCAAGTGTTTAGTCATCCAACTACCTCCTTAAGTTCCTCAACCAATTACTGAGTCATCATTGAAAATTTTAACTACCATGTTGAGTCGCTCAACTACCTTGACCCATTCATGATGAGTCTTTAAACTACCAAATAAATCTCTCCCTCTCTCACACACATGGGAATTAATCATCATCTATTGATAAGAGGTCTCAAATCCAAACATTAATAATTATAACTATCAAATAAATATAGATTTATCCCAACTATTCATATTCTCACCCAAAAGCTTATAAGTGGAAGTGTCATCCTCTGTTTTCATCATCCACCTTCAAGCTATAGAATTCCTATTGATTTCATTCTATATATCCATTGAGAAATCAAACTTATCCACCTATATGCTACCCAATTTAGTTTTGTTTGGATAATTAATTGAGCACCCACATTTCAAGAAGAAAGAATAAGTCAAAAGTCATAATGGAAAAGGTGATGATGTACTTTAATTGTATGGTTTGGTAAGTATTTTTATGTTTAGCTTTCTTCCATTGTACTAGCTCTATCAGAGGTTTAATTTGGATTTAGAATAAGATTTTTATGCATGTCATTTTCATAGTTTTATTAGATTTTGAATTTTATCTATCACACCATGGTTTACTAGGATATATGCAACTTTATTTCCATCTCTTCGAGTGTGAAGAATAGACATAAAATAAAACCTAGTATCAAATTTGTAGAATCTTCAATGATGATATTCAGTTGTTAGTGCTTATTAGTATTGTTCTTTAGGGCCTAAATATTTAGATAATATTCCTAAAAAAACCCATCTAATTATTTTCTTCACAAGATGGAGGCCTTACCACAAATTCTACACCTTAGGAAAATTGTTAGTGGTTTTCCCAGAGCCTCAAAAAGACCAAAATTGGAACAACCTTAGTGTCTCTAAAAATTCCACCCAAGCCAACCCAACCCATATTAAATTTGTCTAGTCCATTAAATTTTAGTTTCATAGCTGATTCTTGAGGAGGAATCCATTTTTTTCTATTTTTTTGGCCCTATTATCATGGATATCAAAATAACTCCTTTCTAGTTTGAAAAAATGCAGTCAACTTTAGGAGTAATTTTTTAGTATTTTAGAGGTAAAATATTCATTAACTCCTTGATAATTTTGAGGATGGATTTAACAATGAGTGCTATATATTTGTGTTCATCTTTAAAATTACTTGAATTTATTTCTAACCACATAGTCCAACAAATCAAGGTTGGAATACAGTTCCATATTTTTACTAGAGGTGGAGATCTTAACTTAGATTTCTAAGCAAAATGAATATTTAAGTCTTTTAGAAGAGAAAAAGTCAAATTGAATTTATTTGAGAATCAGTCCCAAACATATCTAGTAAATAGATAATGCACCAATAGATGAGCAATATGTTCCTCATCATTTTTTAAAATATGACACCAAAAGGGATCTTGAAAGCCTCTCTTCCTAAAATTTGATTGAGTTAGAATTTTATCCCAAGTAACAATCCAAAGGAAAGCATCAGATTTAGGGAGGCCAAACTTGCTCAAAATATTCTTAATTAGGAAAGGATTAAATATTAAAAAATATAAAGACAAAATGACCTTATATAAATCCTTATAGACTAATCTCTAGATGTGGATCCCATCCATATCAACTTGTCATCTTTATTATTAAAGTGTAAATATCTAAGCAGGAACCCTATAGATTTTGTAATAGGTTGAAATTGAATAGTAACTTACAAATTAAACTACACATTTATTTCAAAATTATAATAATTATCCACCTTATTTTCAAATATATGACTGCCCCAATTATGAAGGTTGTCAAACTACCTCATGGTAGTATGGGGTTGATAGAACATCTAGGTTTCCAACTAAAACTTGATTTTTCCACCTTTTAAAATCCTCCATCTTAGCAATGGACTTAGAATCTTGACATCTATAGCCATCAATTTTAAAAATTGATATCCTTAAAGGTGCTATTGAACTATGGAAAACATTTTTGGGGACATTGAGTCTAGATATTTTCCTCTAATAACCATGCACCAAATAACATGTTCCTCAGAGTATAATCTATAGACAACTTCAACCCAAGATCCAAGTTTAATATTTTGTTTATTTTGATTCCAAACACTCCCAAATATTTTGGGAGGGTGACTAAGTCCCACTTGAGCATATGCAATTTATTTCCCTCACCAGTACCACTCCACATAAATGTTTTTTGAATTGATTTAATGGCATTTTCAACTTTGGGAGGTATCAAAATCATGTAGATATACATTGATTAAAGATAATAATTGAGGAGTTGGATTCTCCCAGAAAAAGATACCCATTTTCATTTCTATCCTTACAATTTCACATTATTTTATATGCCAAATATTTTTAAAGCCCAACATCATTTGTTCCTTATAAGAGAGGGATTTATAGACATTTAAAATGAAGTAGACCTAACTTAATATCTAATTCATGACAAATGGAAATTTAAGCATATGTGTTGGTTTTCAAAGATCAAATATTACATTTAGACTTGTTTGACATTTTTATTGAGGCATCTTATACAAATATAGAGAATATTTAGTAAATGGAAGCTTCACTAATAATAGTAATGTCATCAAAAAATTAAAGATTTGTGACTTTTATAGAGCCAATAATGACATCAATATATTTGGGTTTTCTTTGAGATTTGACATAGGTAATCCATTTACCTCTAAAAACATAAATATAGAATTATACACTTGATAATGCTAGTTTTGACCTATATTTAACATGACTTGTGCATATACATATGGCTCTTGCACACCCTTTTCTCCTATCCATTTTCCTTCCATGGGCCTAGCCTTACCGATTTACTAGAAATAACCTATAGGAATTCCATAATTTATGTCTAATATAATTATTATCCCAATCAAACTATCTCATAATCATCATAACATTGTTTTATTTTCTAGACACATTTGGTCATATGTAGATGGTTCCAAATTTCCAAAGTCATCTAATTATGGTGGATTTGTCTACATGCATTGCACAAATAATTTTAAAAATTCAAAATCATTCCCATGGTTTGGCCCATACATTTCTCATGTTGGTGGTGTGAGAAGTTACCTAAAGATTAATCTATTTACATATAATAGGTCTAATCATATTTCCATCTAACAAGTATTAGGTAAGCATCTATCTATCACTTGCACATTGAGGACTGCCCTAAATATATAAAATAAAAAATCAATCACAAGGATTAGACCCTACAAAAGTTTCAATCACTTAAACCAAGTCAGTTTTTTCCATTATCAAGTTTTGAAATCTAGATTATAGGTTTTATCACTAAAAGAGCACTATTACACACACCTAACCAAGACAAGTACGTGAAGTTTGAGCCTTCTTCAGAGTATAATAAATATAGGTATCACTTATTCACTCAATAGGTGGGTGGTTGGGGTCAGCACAAATCATATTTATTCCCATATTTAGAAAAAACCTTGTGTCAAAAGTGGATCTATGACTTTGAAGTGAATGAGATAGAATTATAGACTTGCACACACATCAAACTTTTGATATGGTGTAGAATTATGGTTTACAAGTAGGAACAATGATATATGAAAAATAGTTAAACATAGATCATAGAGACATTTCCGTTAGAGATTAGATGCCTTTATTTAGATCTATTGAATTCATCCAAGCAGGTCTAGATAGTTATTTTCTAGAGCTAATAGACCCTAGATCTATTTTTAATCATTTCTACTACTTGCACACAATACCAATTCATCATAAAACTAGAACAAGTTAATTACCCTAGTAATATTAGTTATTTACATAAATAGTAAAGTGTAATTGAACATTTACTTGCAAGATTAAAATTTTCTTAATTTAGACATCTAAGATAATTTGAACATTCAAAATTTCTATCTTCTTTAGATACACTAATCTAAAATAAGATAAAATATACTGGTCAATCCAATCATTTTTTTGAGCACATCAAAATCTTAGGTTTTCCTCAGGGTTTCATCCTTCTTCCTAAGGTTTTAAATTTTTATAGTTAAATATGATTTTCAAACCTGATTTATGATCTTTCCTTCATAGGTGTTTCTTTTCTCTTAGGATTCCAATTCTTAAAACCCTAGCATTCTATGCTAGCCCTCATACTATAAGTAGGGTTTATGTTTGTGTTTATTTTCCTCTTAGGGTTTGGAATAAGGAGAAGTACTACATTAATTGGTGTGGTAATTGAGCATAATCAAATTTCTACAGTTAGCCATATACAATATAATTTTGTGAATATCTCTTATGAGAGAATATTAACCATGAATATTACATGATATATCATGCATATTATTGTATATCTAAAAGCTAATGTGTTATAGTTAGAGCAAATTTATTTTTTAGTGGTTCATTAGATTGATTCTATTTTAAAGCATAAGCATCCAATTTTGAATAAAGGCATGATTACCTTTTTTAAGGATAACCTTCTACCATAAGCTATAAATTTAAAATAGTATATTTTTAAACTAAAATACCTTAATAAGTTATGATATGATGGTAAAGGATTAGGTAAGCATTCATAAGCCAACATTAGTACCATCACCCCATGACATCATAAAAGGTAAATAAGGCCTCAAATATGAGGACAATTCATAAGATAATAAATAAATTGATAAGGAAACGTATATATTTATACACATTTCATTAAGGTAACACAAGAGTATATAAGGGCCTTAATAATTTTAATAAGGTTGACCATCATGAAGAGCTGTCTACTCAGCTTGAAATGAAACCAAATATTCCATTATATATTCAAGAAAAATGATTAACAAAGGGAGTTAAGCAAGTGTTAGTGGACAATGGTTCAGGATTGAATACTTGTAACATAACATTCTTACAAATATTAGGAATTGACATGGATAGTATTCAAAAGTCAGATAAATACATAAGAGTATTTTATGATATTCCTAACCATGTGCTTGGAACAATAGCACTGGATGAGATATTAAGACCCAAGACATTCACTACCATATTTCAAGTCATGCCTAATCATCTACATTATAACTCACTCTTGAGTTAACCATGGATTCATGTTATGGACTATATTACCATCCACATTACATAGTTTATTGAAATTTGTACAAGTGTATTTGTATACATATCTTGTGGATGAATAACCCTTTAAGTATCATAACATATTGTAACCTATTACTCAGTTTGTCCTATCAACTCCACAAAAGAGGTAATTTTTACAATTTCATGAACCCCTTCATAAGCTATTACAAAATTTACTTGAGTGTAATCTTGTTAGGGTGTGAAGTCACTATTCATGAATCACTATTCATGGTCACTATTCATGGTGATGTGGCCTGGTTGTGATGTGGCTAGGTGATGACTTGGCATGACCCATAAATTATCTTTGAAAGTCAAAATAAGAGGTGAGAGAAAGTGGGATGCATTTCTCCACTAAGTCACATGGGTTGGCTTGTTTGAAATCATGTGAGGACATAATGATAGTGGATCACATGTTTCTACTTTGGCATGTGCTTGTGGGGTATAGTTACTTATGGGATCTTATTTGGTGAGGTCAAAAGTGGGAATATTTTGACTCACACATGTGTGCACATGGAAAGTGGGAGACAAGGATCACTATGAAAGATTGAGGTAACATGTGGAGTAGGTGAGCACATGGGTGTGCACATGGAGTGGTCAAGTGGGCATGATGAAATGCCATTCAAAGGCTTGACCTTGCACATGGGGGGACAAGATTCCCTATTCATGAATAGTTCTCCCACATGGAGTATGGTGAAATTTTCTTCTCTCTCTCTATTTTCTCTCTATGTTGTAAAGGATATTTAATAGCATGAACTCTCCTTTGTTAATTCATCTTGTTAGAGGATCTATGTAAGCCTTGGGATTGCATGCTTAGAGGTTGGAACCTGTAGGCTAGATTATCTTGGTTCATAACTTGAATTTTTTAGGTGTAAGCATTGAGTGCTTTGTATGGTAGCACAAAAGAGTTACTATAAAGGAGCTATTGTAGAAGAATGTTTTAATGCTGAGATATTAATAAAGTCTAGATCTATCATTTTGCCCATGGTTTTTCCTTGCACATTGTAAGGTTTCCATGTAATCTTTGTGTAATGTGTTCCTTCTTTGCTTTTTGCTTTTTAGCTTATTTATTTATGAATTAATTTTCTTGCACTATAGGAGCTTTATTCCTAACATGTTGTATTAGATCCATGGTGAAAAAATCCATGTGTGTGAGTGTTTTTTGTTGTTGGCTAGTTGTGTACAAGGTAAAGCTATTGTGATAAGAGGAGAGACTTGGAGATTAATGAATAAAGAAAGTTTGTTTTGGCAAGTATCTCTCTGTGGAGCAAAGTGGAGTATTTATTGGTGAAGATATTGATCTCTTCATGTTGATGAGGAGAATCCCATAAGAGAGTTAAAGAAAAAGCTAGAAAATCTTTGCCAAACAAGTCAATAGCCTACACAATGTTTTTGTTGGTGGAGAAATAACTCTATAGCTGGAGGATCAAGTTGGACCCCTTTGGAGGAGGTGGAGGACAAGGTGATGAACTTGTGGTTCTTGAAAACAAATAGAAGGGGTTTTGATGTGGTGTCTTATTGAATACTTGTTGTTAGCTGAGATGTTGTAGTGAAGAAAAATCCTTGCAAAGGAAGGAGGTACAAACAAACCTAAAGTTGTAGCTATTTTGAAGTAGTCAAGGAAGAAGAATATGAAGATACAAATGAACAAGTGAGATCTGGTGTTCCCAAAAAGAGAAGGTCAGTGTTGACCATTAGACTTAGGGTGATGGAGTGTTGTGTATATGGTTTTGGTAATTGACCAAGTAAACTGATGCATGGACTAAAACTGGAGGCATATGAGTTGGTGTTTGGTAACATTTGGTAGAGCATGATGAATTTTGGATGAATTCTTGAGGATCAAAAACTCGATAGGTGAAATGATGTACTGACTAGCATGATGACTTCCCTAGATTTATGATTGGTCCACTTGTATCATGATGATAGCTAGAGGCTATGTGGAGAATTCTAGGTTTGACTTCTATGAGATCTTCTCTCTTTACTACTATCAAGAGTACTAATTTCACTAGTTGTTCTTCACGGAGTTGGAGAAACACTATTACTACATGGTGATTTCTCTTAGGGAGAGATAAAGAAAAAAAAGAATTGAGTGAAAAAGTTGCTAGTTTGCATGTTAAAGAAGTCACTGTACAGGTTTCCAATAGATGTGTTAAGGGAGTACAAGATATTTGATACCTTCACGAAGAGCCTATGTGTTTTGAAATATTGGATGTAGGCCCTAATATGATCACTATTGTGATGGCTTAGGTGATAAGGATGCAGTGAAGGTGGTATGTGGAGTAAACTAAGGATGGAGATGCACAAAGATAGGAAAGCAAGGATGTACCCCACTTCTTGCATTATTGAGTTATCTTCTTAGGTGCATCCTATAATTATGGAGAAGACATGTTATTTTATTATATATGGGATTTATCAGGAGTAGGAAGCCTCACAATGCCATGGTGAGCACTAGACTCGATATTCCTAAGTAGTGGGAGTTATGAGAAATTCATGGTAGAATCCTATTAGAGGATAGGTTTATGTGTGGATAAGTGATTGGTCACTTCAGTGCTGTAATCTGATATTAAAGAGTAGATGTTGACAAAGCCTATCAGGATAGAGAAATTTTAGTAGTGCAAGAAAACTTCTACTGGGTTTGTGTCAGGGTAACAGAGGGCATGGATGAGTAGTTGGTTATAGAATACTCAAGTGTGGTAAAGGCCTATGTATATGACTTCAAGTGGGAGAATGTTAGGATGTGAAGTCACTATTCATGAATCACTATTCACAAGCACTATGTGGCCTAGTGGTGATAAGTATGGTTAGTGATGTGGCTAGGTGAAGACTTGGCATGACCCATGGTGGGTGGTATGGCCCACAAAGCATCTTTGAAAGTCAAAAGAAGAAGTGATAGAAAGTGGGATGAATTTCTCTATTAAGTCACATGGGTTGGCCTATGTGAAAGCATGTAAGGACATAATAATAGTGGATCACATGTTTCTACTTTGGCATGTGCTTATGGGGTGCAGTTGTCTATGGGCACCTATTAGGTGAGGTCAAAAGTGGGAATCTTTTGACTCACACATGTGTGCACATAGAAAGTGGGAGGCAAGGATCACTATTAAATATTGAGGTCACATGTCGAGTGGGTGAGCACATGGAGTGGTCAAGTGGACATGATGAGATTCCATTCAAAGGCTTGACCTTGCACATGGGGGGACACGATTCCCTATTCATGAATAGTTATCCCACATGGAGTATGGTGTAATTTTTCCTCTCCCTCTATTTTCTCTCTATGTTGTAAATGTTATTTAATGACATGAGCTATCCTTCTTTAATTCATCTTGTTAGAGGATCCATTCAAGCCTTGGGCTTGTATGCTTGGAGGTTGGGTGATGTAGGCGAGATTAGCTTGGTTCACAAATTGAATATTTTAGGTGTAAGAATTGAGTGCTTTGTATGGAAGAATAGAAGGAGTTGATATGGGGGAGCTATTATAGAAGAAAGTTTGATGCTAAGTTATTAATGAAGTCTGGAGCTACCATTTTACCTGTGGTTTTCCTTGCACATTGCAAGGTTTTTATGTAATATCTATGTAATGTGTTCCCTCTTTGTCTGATGTTTTATATCTTGTTTATTTACACATTAATTTACTTGTACTATAGGAAATTTATTCCTAACAAATATATATCTCTCCCTCTCAAAAAATAATTTGATATGAGTAGGCCTGCACTTAAGGGATAAGATAGTAATGAATATTATGACTTTAATAAATGCATATGATACTCTACAAACATGTCCTTTGTGTTAAGGCATAATATATAGGTTTTAATGGATAACCATGATATTGAGATATATAATATTAGTACATTCATGGTTAACCTAGGCATAAGACCCATTCCTACAACTTTATAGTTTATTCCAAAACAAATTTAGACACATCATTTGAACATAGGGGATAGTTCACATGTTACTATGACTACTGAAGTTTCACTACTTATATAGGAAAAAGTAAATTATGATAGTGATAATGGATATTGCATAGCATATGAATACTTCTTAAATTTATAAATAGATAAATCTGATAATTCTTACACATGTGAGGAGACATTCATACCACCTAATATAGGACCTACATATGCAAATCTTAGGATGTAGTCATTAATTAACTAATACATAATATATTGTATATAGATTCTTCATGCTTATTTAAATACTCATACCCTTTATTATTATATCTTAACATACATGTGTACATATGCTCTACCGTTGATCATTCTTATAACACTTCACTTTATTATGCTATTTTCACTTGGCCCTTACATTTTGATTATTTATCCTAATCCAAATAGTTATGACATATATTTTATGATCATACATCCTTTAAAAGTGATATAATCCTAGCTCTCATTCCTTGTGTCATATTACTCACTCACATATACATGTTGCCTATCTATGTTTGATATAGTTATTTTACCCTATTTTTGATTTAACAAATGAATGTTGTATAATAGGCATAAAATTTTGAAATATCAGAATGCTAAAGATATATAGTTATCAAAAAATTAGATTGCAACTTTATAAATATATAAAAATTTTATTTGTAGAAAATATTAATAAAGAAACAACTTAGATTAGATCTAGATTTATGATTGATTATTTTAGATGCATAATAGTGAAAATCAAAATAAAATAATATTATGATGGCTTAGAATTAAGAACATAGTTTTTGACTATGTATGGATAAGTCTGATGAAGGTAGATGACTTGGTCGATATGTCATGTTCATTGACTGCAAATTTTTTTATGTTGACAATGATAAAACAACTATACTACCTTATATGCCTATGCCTATTGGGCAGCTTGAGATGTTTTGATTAAATAAGGTGACAAACCAGGGGCCAAACCCTTACAAAAGCATAGAAACCATGAAGGCAATCAGCATAAATGATGCCTTACAATAGGAACATCACATTCAGTGAACCAACAGACACAACAAAACCAAAACAAACTAGAAAAAGAAAAAATGAGAGGTAGAGAATCTAGAAAAACAAGAGCTAAGGAGGCTAGATATCTCCTTACTTAAACATTGATTTAAGGAGGTCATCCAATTTCTCAGTGTTCTCTGCATTGACAGTAGAAGCAATATTACCCAAGTCCTATAGCATAGACATGTTCAGGAGAATAGAATTCCGGATCCTAGTGGTAAAGTTCTACTCTAGTTTCTGAATGTGACCCTTCAAGGTAGCAATTTCAGCTCTCAAATTAGTCTCAGTTTTAGTTTCCTCATCATCTTCTTCCACATACATCTTTCCCTCTTTGTTAGCATTTTTCACAAAGTCAGCAACATCCTTAGTGGTAGCCTCAAATTCTCTTATTTCCTGCTTACCTTCAGTATCATCAGAAATTTCTTGAACTTCTAATTCCTTGTTCTCCTCATCCTGAGTGGCTTCCTCTAAGGTGCTCTCAGAGTAGTCAATAAGCCTAGCCTTGGGATCAGGTTTGCTAGCAATCCACCCCGACCATCGAACTCTTGAGGGGAGGCCCTCCTTACTAACCTTAGTGGACAGATGGGATTTACTACCTTAAACCCTATGGGTCTTACAAGGATTTTTAGGGGTCCCCATAGTAGTCCCCCTAATACCCTATTCACTAGCATAAAACTTCCTCTGCTTGCCCTTCATACTCACAAAGGAGCCTGGGGTGTCTAAGTGAGTCTCCTCAAGGGTAGAAAAGGAAACTTCTTTAGTTTTAGTAGAGACAGGGGAATGACAGGGCTCTTCGATAACATCACTAGCAAAAGGGTTAGAAGAAAATTCCCTACTATCAATTTGAATAGTCTTAGACAGCTTGAGGTCATGGTGGAAATTATATAGGTAGAAAATGAGGCCCTAATGAAGGGGGATATGATAATTGTAAAACCCTGTGAAACATCCCTCTAGTATGAAATACTTCATGAAGATGAAATGCACATCGTCCCAAGGCTCGGGCAATTTGGCTGGATCAAATCCTCCTTGGTAAGGTGTAAGTTCTTCACCTTCTCCAAGAAATAGCTTTTGGCTGGAAAGGTCCATGAATTTTGTTTTCCATTTTAGCTTCATCTCCTACGTAGACATGCCAGTAGCCATAGCTATCACCTTTTCTAAAATCTCAAAGCTAATTCCTCTAACAGTGACTCACTAGTTTAGCCAAAACCTCACGAATTATTCATATAGGTTTTCATCAAACCTGTTGAGAATTTCTAGATAAGGACTAATTCCACCCTCTTTACCGTAGTGCTAGACCATTAGGTTGTCTTTGAACTCACAGCAAGAAACTGGTTCTATTTGAATTCTATCACCCCCCATTTTGGACTTACAGAGCAAACTAAGAGATTCCCCAATTTTTACCATCATAATTGAAGTAGCTACAAGACCTTGCTCACAAATATGCATAATGATGATGAGATAACACATAATTCAGAGTATCATGTAGAGATGACACTTACTCATCCCATGTTTAAACATAATTTCCTAGCGATCTCCATAAGGATGAAGTAGTTTGCTCACCTTAACAAATTGGTATAATAAATTGAAAATGATTATCAAAAGAGTACAATAGGCCCCAAACTCTGAGATCCACGTCGGCACCCTCTAAAGGGACCAACTAATAGAGCTATCCTTCCAGTTTATCTGAATCATCCTTAACACGTCATTTCTTTTTGGATGAGAACCCTAATATATAAAGGGATATGATCTATTTGGCACCAATATCACCAAGTTGAAAATTGTTGGCTGAGATTGGCATAGGCATCAGCTACACTATTTCCCTCTCTATAAATATGTGAAATACTAACTCTGGTAAGCTTCTGTAGAAGAAATTGAATATCCCTAATGATATATTTTAACTTAATGCCAACACTCGATGCTTTGTTAATTACATCGATAACCATTTCAGAGTCCCCCTAGATACTCAAATTGCTTATACCGAGGGATATAGCCAATTTTATCCCTCATAAAAGAGTAATTGTTTCAGCATAGTTATTACTCTAGTAGTCTATTCCACCAGCATAGACATAAATCATCCACCTTTTGTCATTTCTTATAATCCCTCTCCCACTGGCTTTACCATCAAACTTGGAGGCCCCATCAAAATTAAGTTTCAATCAGTTAGACTTCGGGGGATTCCATCTAGCATTAAGTCTCTGAAGAATTTTAGAACTATTATAAGTAGGAATATGATTTAATACCTTTCATTTGGCCACAATTTGTTCTTTTTCTTGAGTTAGGGGTTTTTCCATAGTACGAATATGAGTAATAGTGACACTTTTCAAAAGAGTCTTAACAAAATAATGAAACACTTGAGAGGTATTTTTAACAATATCCCTAAAAATTCTATGGTTGTGGTCTTTCCATAAAATCTAACTCAAACAAGGTAGAGTTTGATTCCATAATTCAATGAGCCAAGGATGAGAAAAGGTAAGATTTCAACTGATAATGACTTCTTTGAAGTCAGAATTACAGACCCACTCAATACCAAAATTATTTAGGATTATGCCCCAAAGTTCCCAGGCAAAATTACAATGTATGAAAAGGTGAGAAACTATTTCCTCTTTTAAACAACAAAAATAACATCTGTTGACCAGGGTAAACCCTCTTTTCTAAAGGTTGTCTTGGGTTAAAATTTTGTTATGAGCAGCAACCCATCAAAACATGTTGATTTTTGGTATAGGTTTATAGTTCCAATTTTTTTTCCATATCTCCTTATTCTGAACCTCAAGAATCAGCAAATGATAAGCAGACTTTATAGAGAACCATCCATTCTTATTTGGCCACCAGTACTATTCATCTTCTCATGGGAAGAGAGGGATTATGATCCCCTAAATCAATTGTTGAATATCTAGAACTCTAGGGAAGAGGTCAGGCCGATGAGCACAACAATCCAATAGATTTTTCCAGCTCCTTATGCCATTGTTATTAGCCATGTAATCACTGAATTTATCTCCAAAAAATTGAGTAGCAATGTCAGCAATTTCTCCATAGTTTTTCTATGTGATAATAGCCTTATCCTTTACCCAAATGTCATTCTAGAATTTAATATGCCAACCATTTCCCAATTTCCATCTAATTCTTTGCTTAAAAAGGCTTCTACTTTTTAGCATTTTATTCCATATCACAAATCTCGAGGATAACCCTACCTATTGGAGAAAGTTGGAACCATTATAACTATGCATATATTTGTCATACATGATTTCCCCCCAATCCTTATTTTTAAAAATCAGATTCTAATTGATTTTGGAGAGAAGGGCTTTGTTCATGTTCCTGATGGATCTAATATTGAGGCCACCATGTGATTTCGGAAGACACACTTTTTCCCAATTGACCAAAGACATTCTCTGTTTATATTTCAGTCCCATCCATAAGAATTTTTTTTGAATCTGTTCCAATTTGTCAATGAAATACATAGGTATTTTAAAGAGAGACAAGAAGTAGGTAGGAATCCCTTGTAGAGAGGCCTGAAGAAGCTACAATTTTCCTACACTACTGAGAAGTTTCCCTTTTCAACTAAGCAGTTTCTTCTAAGTTCTTTCCAATATTCCATTCTGAAAACCTGGAGATACCTCTTTAACCGTGAGGGGAAGGCCCAAATAGGTAGTAGGTAGATTAGCTTCAGCACAGTCCAGGATGTCAATGATTTTTTATTTAAGGTCATTAAGAGTATTAAAGAAGTACACATTACTTTTTTAGAGATTTATGCTTTGTCCAGACTCTATGGCATAGTTATTTAAAATATTCTTCCACCTCCTAGCTTCAATCACCAAAGAGATGCCAAAAAGAATGGTATCATCCACAAATTACTGCACCACCATAGGGGGAAGGGAGGAAGCAGGTTTGATTCCCACTAAATATTTAGAGGTTATATTAGCTTGTATGTATCTCACCAGTGCCTCTGCCATTATGATGAATAAGTAAGGGGAGAGAGGGTCCCCCTGGTGGATTCCTCTCTAAGAAGATAAGAAACCTCTAGGGACCCCATTGACCAGAACTAAAAATTTAGCAGAATAAATAGCATTTCATACAAGGTGAGATATTTTATCATTAAACCCAAACTTCTTGATGACTTGAAACAAAAAAGTCCATGAGACCCTATCATATGCTTTAGAAATGTCTAGCTTAAGAGCCATACCAGGGATTCTACTCTTGTCCATGGAATGAATAATCTCATGAGTGGAGGTGACAGCATCAAGAATTTGTCGACCCGAGACAAAACCTTTTTAAGTAGGGAAAATCATTTTGTCTAAAAAAAGTTGGATTCAAATAACTAGCACTTTAGTGCAGAGCTTATAAACAATGTTACACAGAATAATAGGTCTAAAATTTAAAAGGTGTGTGGGTTGTGACCTTTTAAGAACAAGTACTATAAAAGTAATTATTAACTTGTTTCAAAAGTTTACCTGATCTGAAGAAGTCATAGATAGTAGTAGTAAGATCTATTCTCATTATATCCCAATATTCTTGGAAGAATATAAGAGGGAAGCCATCAAGACCTAGGGCTTTGAAGGAACCCATAGAGAATAAGAATAACATGGACTTCCTCCTCAGATATAGGCCTTAAAATCTCCAGGTTGTCTTCCTCAATTATCAAACAGGGGAATTTTATCAATGAATTGATTCATAGTTCCACCATTCCCATCATCATTAGTTTGTTCAGTCAAATTTTTTTGAAAGAATATCTTGGCTTGTTCCCCTATCTCATTATATTCAGTTATGTTGCCATTTTCCAAACATAGCTTCGTTATGGAGTTAGCCTTCCTATGTTTCATGGCTAAGAGATGAAAGAAGGCTATGTTCCTATCCCCCTCTTTGAGCCACTGAAATCTAGATTTATATTTTCAAAAAACCTCTTCTCTATCCAAAAGATTCTTCCAGTTAGAAATCAGGGCATTCTCTTCTTTAGAAGTGTCTTCTGAATCATCTCCTTGAGAAATTTGCTGTTGGATATCTGCAAGTTTTTTGGCTATATTTTTCTTCTGATGAAAGACCTGACCAAAGCTATATCTATTCCATCCATGAACTTCCTATTTGATATGCTAATGTTTTTTGACTAATCTGAACATAGGAGTTACTTGGATAGGAATTTGCCACCATTGGGCCACCAATTGTTTGAAGTCCTTATGTTTAATCCACATAGCTTCAAAATGGAAGGTGAAAGGACCACGTTGTCCCTGATCTTTTCAACTGAGGAAGATAGGGAAATGATCAGACATGGTTCTAAGAAAAGCTTGTAAATGCATATTATGATAATCATCTCAGTTACTAGAAATAAGAAATCTGTCTAACTTAACTTGGATCATTTGGTCTCCTCTTCTTTTGTTAGATCAGGTGAAATTTTGATTTTGCAATTCAACATCCAACAATCCCCAATCATTTATAAATTTAGAAAAGTCAAACGTGCTGTCAGAGTAATCAATAATCCCACCATGTTTTTTAGAAGGGTATAATGGAGTGTTAAAATCTCCAGTCAACATCCATCTAGTGTGCATGGTGTTAGTCCTGAAGCTACTCAAATTGGTCCATAAATTTTGCCTCAATGCTCTGTTATTTGGGCCATAGACATTGATCAATGACTAGTTCAAAGAGGATAAAGATAAGTTAATAATAAAAAAATGCTTATTATAAGCAATAAGAAATCCCTAAATTTTAGCACTATTCCACATAATTACAATCCCACTTGAAGCCCCTTCAGCCGGACTAATGCAAAAAGTAGCCTTAGGCCATATGTAGTCATCTATTTTCTTAAAAATCTCCTCATTCATCTTGACCTCTTGGAGTAATAAAATATCTAATTTATTATCTAGAATGTAGTTTTTAACCTCAAACTATTTGGAGGGGCTGTTAAATCCCCTCAGGTTCTAGGATAATATTCTCATTTAGAGGATTTGAGGGAATGGGTCTCCAGTGTTTTTTATTTACCACTAGCAATCTCCCTGGCAATCTCTCGTTGTCTTATTTATCTTAGGGTTGGTCTCCCTTGTTTGGGGTTGGTGCCAATATCTGCATATTTTTTACCTTTGTGGTTCTTTTTCTTTGGGGTAATCTATTATTCCTATTCATTACTATTGCCATTTTGTCCTATTTCACCTATCACTGAATAATTGACTGATTGGTTGCCTACTTCCAAAGCATGGGAAGTATCTATGTTTGAATGTAAGGATATTTCTCCCTCAGTATCTACTATTTTTGGAGGTAGTTCCAACTGATCATCTCTTAAAACTTTGCCTTTTGCATCATCCCCATCTATCGATTGGGCACAAATTTCCCCTTCCTTAGACATATTGGTCTATTGATCCAAAGAGTTATCTGTGTCTATTGTAACCTTCTGACTATCATTGTCCAATACCTTCTTGTTATTCTCCTCTAGGACAAACTTTTTCCCCATTACTAGAGACCTCCTCTTGACCAACTTTTTCCCTAACCTTTTTCAGTATTATCAGCATGTTTTCAACATTACCCCCCATTTCTTGACTGCCAGAGTTTCTGGATTTGTGAGACTGATCCTCACCTTCAATAAGGGAATCATCTTTCCTTCCCATTTGCTTCACCTTACATTGGGTCATTATATGTCCCTTTTCCCTAAATATTTGACAGAAAGTGGTAGCATCTTCATATATGATTGGCTGAGTCCAAATCCCATATTTAAAGTTTAACTCTATAGACGTGGGAAGGGTCTTATTAATCTCTACATTGAAACACAACTGAGCATACACACATCTAGATTACGTTCTAGTGGTTTTATCTATAGTGACGTATTGGCCAATAGAGTTTTCAATAGCTGTAAATATTTTTTCATCCCAAAATTCCAATGAGAACCCTGGCAATCTTACCCATAACAGGAGCAGACTTGTTGAGGTCTGAGTTGGGGTCAAACCCCGAGTTTCCAAGAGCACATGGTAAGTGAATGTGGACCATACATCCATGGTCCTCCAGCAATAATATCTATCATATCCTCCCTATTCGTAAATTTAAATAAGAATAAGCCTCTTGCCATAACAATGATCAAGACACTACCTTTAGTTCTCCATCGAGACATTACCCATTTCCTAACCATCTCAATATTAGGACGAAAGGAGAAAAACTTACCTACCAGTGCAAGGTCCATGGTCACCATGATTTCCTCAACCAAATCATCTGGGATAGTCAAGGCCATACCCTTAGTGGAATCTTTTTTGATAGGAAGGCTCAACATGCTTTTAGTAGAACACATCTTTTCCCCTATTAATGACTGTCTTCCATTCATTGGAAGGAACTGTCCTCTATCAGATTCAGGTCCCCAGAGGCACTACCAAAGGTATTAGCCTCCATTGGATCTCGTAAGTACTTAGATCACACTCAGAGGGTCCTACAAGGTGGGGAAAAACTAGAGATTCAAGTTGCAATTCAATCATTAAATTATGTTTGTGTCATACAAAGTTCATTTTTTTCCTTATATTTATTTTTGAAACCCTAGGGATATTATGAGAGCTAAAAAATTCAAAAAAGAGAGAGGGAGTATAATGGGTTGATTTGACCCGAATCACCTCCTTGATGATTGATCACTACATATGTATCCAAATACTGTAAAGAGTGAATCAAGCCACACATAGTTCTCCCACCTAGAGTGACTATGTAATTGTGATCCTTGATTATATATATGTAGCTATAAATTTAGATTTGATACTTGATAATGATATCTCTTGACTTGGTTTGAAAGGCTTCAGACTTGGCTTATTACTACTCCTTGTGAATGATCTTTGATTTAGGAAGAATAGGGCATATTTTCTCAATGTGCAATAGTGTATAAGTGCTCAATAGAAAGTGCCAAGGTAGGAATAATGAATAACCTATGATTTATGTTTATAATGAAACCTTTTGATGATTTATTTTAGATGAATTTTAGAAATGTGCAAGAAGACCCATAATAATATTTTAAATTTAGAAACTAACTGTTACTTGGTGTGGGGATAACACTGATCTAGATGGATAGGTTCATGGAAGTGGCCCTGTTTGCTTAGCATGAACCTATCTTAGAGAATCAAGGAAAAAGTATCCTAAGTTGGAGGTAATCTAAAAGTGATGTAACAAAGGTGTGAGCATTAACTTAGAAAGTTATGTGTAGCAGTGATAATGAATAGAGGGTCAAGCACACATATAGATAAATAGACTAGAGGTAAGGTGAACAAGAGTCATGTATTTGAGGATAATTTGAGTGGTTTAGGATATGTCAATAATAAACATTATCAAGTACATGTGGCTATATTTAGGTATATAAAATAGTCAAGGCTCACATTGAGCTTACATTAGAACTTACATTTATGTTTATATATTATAACATGATCACATACATTAATTATTTCCCATTGGGTGCATGCCTATTCTTATCTCTACATACCCTCTTAAGCTAGGATGTTATGATTCACATATACATTAGGGGCATGTTACTTGTCTTCATTTCATTCAAACTAGTTTGTGACTACATTTGGTACTTATTATGCCTTCACATATGTTACACACTATTCGAATCAATTTCACTCTTCTATTTTTGAAGCCTTTTCATTTGGTCTTTCTTGACTACCTCAATGTATGATAAAATATTTTAAAATATAAATAAATTAAAATATTCAAAAAAATAAAAAATTAGTACCCAAACATAACATGTTTTTCTAGTTATTACGTTGATTTATGTTATTTATCACATGCTTGGTAGATTGCATATCCTTTTTCACATGCACATGAATTTCATTGTATATATTAATGAGATGCAACACATATAGGTTATACATTATTATGTATATGTAAGACATTCCTACACCTATGGGCCATGCTAATTTTGGGGGCATCTCAATATATAGGTCACAATATTATAGGTTACATATTTATATGACCTTTCAATTTATTATGTTGAGTTATGTTTATTGCTTACATATGCCTTGTTTGTTTTTATATTCTCTAAAATGCTATATTTCATGGATATGTTAATTTTATATGTTGTGGCATTGAATTACTTTGATGGTGTAGATTAGCTTGACTTATATGCTTCATTGTTTTTCATATAGGGTAATCATTTATTTTGATTTGTATGGATCTCTCTTTTTTTTTTAATATTTCTTTATTGAGTGTATCATTGTATGAGTCTCTATTTGTATAACCCTTACCTTGTTGTGTGACATTGGTTTTTCATAGTGTATCATTGATTTCTAATTGTGTGTGGCTATTTCCTTGTGTGACATTATGTGTTCATTATGATTGTACTATGTGTGGCTCTTCTTGTGTGTGACATTGGGTGCTATTATTTGTGTTTTTATTGTGTGCATCATGGCAATGAAATTTTGTGCTTATGTGTGGATATATATAGAATTTTTTGCTGAGTTTATGATGTCATGATACATAGCATGCACCTTTTTACTTAAGTATGGTGCCATGATCTATATCACACTCCTTTTTACTATCTATGATGATTACTATTACATGCCTAATTGATACATATTGAAATGACACTTGTATGTCTTAGGACACATGTTTCATATATATCTTAATAATCTAATCATACTATGATGTGATTTTAGCACTTGTTTTAAATGTTTACATCTTTTTATATATCATGATGTGCTTAAATATTTTATTTTGAGATGCGTAATTCACATGCTACATTAATCGACTTAAAATGGAGGCATATTAGTGGCTTGTCATAGATATTCAAGCTTCCATACACAAATAATTAAGATATTGGGATAAAATACATAATTCAAAGTGTTTAGATTATGTCAAATTATCAATTTAGTTTTGATTATGTGACAAAAATTTATAGACTAATACAAATTTGGGGATATATTAATGTATAAACATAAATGTTACAATTGTATGAGTGAAATATTATCAACTTCATTGGATTGGGGGTAGAGTGACGTATAGATTTATGGCATTATATATCAAATTATGACAACTGATCAAATTATGTGGCATGGATGTTGTTCATGCATGTAATTCTCTATTTTCAAATTGGTACTAAAGGTAACATTCTAAATATAAAATTCATGTATAATGGTTGATTCAATCTATTAAAATTTACATACAAGCCTAGTATGGGGATCCACATTTCCATATCGAGGTTCAAGATCAGTTAAATGAGTAATGTAGTTGAGGTTCTGCATTGGTTTTACATTGCTCAACTACCTAATACTACTCCTTCTCCATGAGGGTTGAGGCATTTATCTTCCCAATACATGGTTTTAACAATAAGACTCGCATTGGGGTATAATTACCCCATGGAATTCTCTATTGGGGCATAATTACCCCAAATCTCAAAGGCTTCAGATTACAACATAGTTCTCCCACTTATAGGTGTATTCCTTATTTGCTTTTCATATTTCAAATGTTTTCTTGATATATTTTAATTCTAATTTTATATCATATATGAATATTTATGGCCGCATATTTATTTTAGTTTTGCATGGATTAAGTTGGACACTTAGAAACTTATCCCAAAGATAAAGGGTGGTTACACACTAATGTATGAAATCTCTTTTTCCTTTTACTATAGCATTTTTAACACTAGAATAAAATGAGGCATTTGTAGATAGATAAATTTACTATTAGGAACTTGAAAATGTTTCTATTGACCTATTTCTACCTTAAATGCATTGTATATACACCTATGGCTCTTTCAGACCCTTATTTCATATCCATTTTACTTTTATGGGCTCGACATTTTGAATTCGCTAGTAGCCACCTACTTAAATCCCTACTCTATGCTTAATCTACTTATTATCCTAATCAAACTATCTCCCTATCATAAAATCATTGTTCGTGTTTTCCAAAAACCTTTGGTCATACTCAGATGACTCAAAATAGAAAGTAGAAAGTCCTATATCATTTGATCAAAGGCCTTGTTTATCTACAACTTGATTAGAAAGTTATTTTGATTTTGTATTGAAACTGAATTGATTAGATAGTGTGCCATCAAAATTCCATTTAGAATTTTCCTTCCTACCACAAAAATTCCCTATTATGCTGAGATAATTTTTGAAGAACCTTTTTTAACCTATTAAATATGAATTTATAAATCACTTTATAAACTATATTACAAAGGGAGATGGGCCTGAATGAATTAAAGAAAAAAGCTAAAACAACCTATGGATAAGAATAATGAAGGTGGAATTGATCTCCTCAATAGTTGTTTTATTCAATACTAATTCTTTCACAACAACAACAATAACATCTTGGTGAAAAATATCTTGATATTCCTAAAAACTTGCTGAAATTGGACTTTATCACATTTGAATGAGTGAATAGTAGTCTTGAATTCTACTTAAAAACCTGGCTTTGTGAGAGAAAAGTTATGAGACTCAATAATAAGAGGTAATATGGTACCAAGGAGATTATTTTATGCTTCAAATCTAACAAATTGAACCTTAGTTGACATTTCTTTGAATTGCCTTGTAGTCTCAACATTGATTTCCTCTTTCTTTATGAGCAATAAGTAATGAATTTCTTATATACATTGTTGAAATTTATTCTCATGATGGTAAATCTATTGAATAAAGTTAATTTTTGTCTCCTTGATTTAACCATTTCATTCTAGATTTTTTGTTTGTAATGATTTTCCTCATGAAACATGACTCTATTCCAATCATTCATTAATTTTTCATCTTCAAATTTTGAAGGAGTTAAACAACCCTATTTAGCTATATTTTCCATCTTTTCCAATTTTCTCGAGATCTTGGACTTTTTATTAGATAAGTTTCTTAACTCCTCCCCATTACAATATTTCAATTTTTTATTTATTCATTTTAAATTTTGTGATAAAGAATACATTTTGGAGCCTTCAATAGGAAATATCCACCAAGCATTTATTTATACTTGAGATAATATTTTTTAGTCCACATAAGTTCAAATTTGAAGAGTTTTTTCTTTGGAAGGGCATCTTTGTTGATACTTAGGTTGACTGGCTAATTATCTGAATCTACATAGAGTAGGATATATGATTTCAATAATGTGTCCATTTAATTAAATTAAATATGAAGAAGGAACTGATCTAATATTTTAACCACAATATTTTTTCCTAGACTCCTATTTATCTATGTGTAGAGACTAGTTATAGGCCTTGGATCAACCAAGGTAATTGCTGTCAATCAGGAGTATGCCTTTGTGAGAATGTGTGTTGTTTCTTGCTTCTACTAAAATAATGGAATCTCTCCTAAGTGTAGGTGAATTTGGAAGGGAGATAATCTCTCTATATAGGGATGGTTCCCTTGATTCATTCACTAAAACTATTCCTATTTATAGTAACTATTGATTTCTAACCATGAAAAGGGTAAAAGGGATATTGCTTGTACTAAAATTGAAATCAAAGCTTGAAATAAAGGTGATGCACTAATGTATATGACCAATTATGATTGAATTTGACACTCTTTGTAAGGAAAGAATATTAAACATCTTATCTTCACTTTAGTAATGAATTCTATAATAGTGTTTCATGCAAATGACTTGACAAACTCACTCTTTGTATGGAAGGAATGAAAAGGTATTGAATTCACATCCACACTTAGACTAAGATTGGTATTGAAACTTAATATGTTCTATATAAACTCAAATATACTATATTAAGGTACAAAAACCAAACAATAACATAGGAAAACAAATGATTCACAATGCTATATCAATGGTAATCATCATACACTTCACCAAAACCTCAAAATGGAAGAAAAGAGCTTCTTATTTATTCAAGAGATGAATAAAAAAATTTGGTAGCCTTTCAACATAACAAAATCAAAAGAGTGATAATAAAATTATGTAAAAGAGAGTACAAATATAAAATCCAATGATAGGGGAGACAAAACAACCCCAAAATAGGGATGCCAAACTCAGTGTTCAAACCCCTCAAGTGCTACATAGTGTTTCCTTCAATCTATCCTTTTCATTTATCTAATTAGGGTGGCATAGAGGTATATTATAATGTGTTAAGGAATATTAAAAAATTATTCATGATTTATTGGTAAAGCTTGACCACTTTGAAGGTGCTTATATCCTTGCTTGCACACCCTATATACTAACTCATATGTCCTTCTTGATGATTGCTTTCCTCTTTGAAAATAAGACTTAAAGTATTCATTAATTCTATATTGAAATATTATTATAATCCATTCATGAGGTATTTTTAACTCACTTTTGATTTAATAAGGCACATTGATGCTTGTTTGACTCTTTCAACATACTAGGCGTAGGAAGTAAGGAAGGTCTTGTTAGGAGTCCTAGAGACTTTTTCAAAATTTGAATCCTTATTCCAATCAAAATTTTACTTCTTCATGCTTTATTAGGCATAGGAGGGAGAGATAAACATAAATAAAGGATTTTGAAGAGCTTTTATTCATCAACTTTGGTGCTTTGACCACTTGATTCCTCTTTAGGCAAATAGGCATAGGAGAGAGAAAATTGGGTTTCACTTTGAATTAGGAAAATATATCCCATGAATGGATTCTAAAAATAAATTAAAACCTTGAAAAAGGTGCTTAGAGCCATCAGACCCTCCAAAATATGCCATTTTGTTCATTTTACTTGCTTTTTCACTCATTCCTTATAGCCCTAAAACTGATAAAGCTCCTTATACACAATAATGTACAGATCAAATTATAAAATTGATCAATTTTTTTATGACCCTATATCCACTTATAGATCCATATCAAATTTCATGATCCAAATCCAAGTGTAAGTATCCCTTTTCTATCATTTCTCTCTCCATTTAGGCCTAATTAGGCCTCCTAGGCCTACAAAGAGAAATTTGACCCAAATGACCACCCACATATGTGAAACCTATCAAAAGTGTTTAATTAAATTTACATGGAATAATACCATCCTCTATGTCAAATATAAAGTTTTGGGGCCTTGTGTAGATGAGCAAACCATGAAATGGTCATTGGCAAGCCTATATGCTTTTCTGTGCTTGAGGTGTTATTTGAGGTGTTTTTCACGAAACTTGTAGGTTTTGGGTACTAAAAATGAATTTATGAGACATATAAAACCATAAAAAAACTCATATATTTATATTTATGTCTTTTATTGCACTCATTAGCCTTCATAATTGATTTTTTGGTTCTCAAAATAGAGTTCTCTCACCTATTGAGCTAGTGGCCAACTTGCAAGGACTGTATAACATATTGAGGGACATATATAAGAGTTTTTATGATCATTAAACTTATATGAAGTCCCCATTAACATATTCAAATGGTTTTTATATCACTCTACTACCTATACCCTCACAAACAAGCTTAAAAATCTACATTTTGCTTTGTACCATATGGTACTATACCTACACATGTGAACAAACACTTGGAAGTGAAGCTTAGGATATTTTTGAGTATAAATATGATCATTTGGAGGTAAAATTATTTCATTTTAAGGAATAAATAATATTTCTCCATCGAGTTAGTTTTAAGGTTTACAGAGGGTTTTAAGAGGTTTAAGTTCTTAACAATGGTTCATAAAGAATAAGGATCCATTCCAATAAACAATTCCAATAATTTATATAAAGGGTACCCATATAAAATATCCTATGGGATTTATTTCCCATTCATTTCCTCATGAAATTTTTGAGCAAATAAAGTGACATCTTCGATCTCATTCTCAAGCAAAATAAGGTCATTTGCCTTCTTGTTGATTGTTCATAAAGTTGTGAGACCAAAAAGCTGAACCAAGTCCAGAAGTCTAAAGCATGATACCCCCTTAAACATCTCAATAAACCTCAATTTACCATACATAATTTGTGACAAGTTATAACCTCTTCAAATCTACCTCTCAGGCTGAGGTGACTATGTGTGAACGCTGAGGAAGGTCTTTTGGAGTCATTAGAACTCAAAACTCATGTTAATAGAAAATGAATCACTAAAAAAACTTAATATGATATATTAAATTATTTACCATGAACTTATATAAAAATTAGCCTTCTAAACAGGTTTGAATCACTGAATTCCATAATTGAGGGTTTTTATTGCAAATGAACCTATTGACCCTAGAGCTCTTACTCCTTAGGTTTTCTCTCTAATCATTAGATCCAATAATTAATGGAGGTATTCATAATGTTATATAAAATATTTTACAACTATTATACATACAACATCAATAATACAAACATGTTATCCTCACTATGATTGTGAGTGAGTCTGTAGGTTTCAAAAAGACTGTGTTAGTTGACTATGTTTAGTAGACTGAGTTCTTCCCTTTAGAACATGATATTCATCAAGTTTTAATGGAAATAGATTAAATTAATTAATCATATATATCATTAAAATTTATCTCATTTAAACTCATCACTGTCACATATAAACTCCTATCCACATTCTCATTCTTTCACAAAGATTGCCTGTAGATGGATATGTTGTAGATGCACATTTATTGCTCCCTATAGGTATATAGAGGAATTTGATTACAAAAATAAATTTAATAGGTCATGACATGGATTAAGGAGTATTGATTACCTTATTAAAATCACTAAAATCCTCAAATATCCTCCCTCACACAAACCTCCTCATGCATTATAGTAGACAACTGACTGTGTTATTTACCTTGCTAATTGTATCTTCACCTTACCTTCTATGCTATTTGAGAGGTTTATTTTTTGAAAATTTATTTATGATATTATGTTTAACCTTAATAGTGTATATTAATTGAATCCTCATTCAAGCCTAAAACTCATCATCTCATTCTTGCAACTTTTTGTCTTTTACTCAGGTAGGCTGAGTTGTAGGTGGTCTTTTGAAGTTTAAAACCTCTTGAATTGAGAATGTGAACAACACATGTATTTGAATATTTATACATAGAAATATTTCATATCATGATATATTTGTGAAAATGTGACACTTCATCTTCTTATTCTTGTCCACCCATGTCCTTACATGATCACACATAGGTCACCTTAATTAGTTGTTGACTAAACATGGATTTAAAAGTCACTTTGTTTCTCTTCATGACTCCTTTTGGTATTTAATAAGGAATATTCAAATAATTATCTATATTATATTCAACCATTAAAACCATATTATCGATACTTTATTTACCTACACAAAAAGTTTAAGTTGCTTAAAAAGACTGCTAACTGAGCCAAAAGGTCATGGCTGTAAGTACACATTTTGTATTGAATTATAGGTTTATAAAAGTCAATTTGACTGACTTTGGTGCTCCCTAGATGACCAAGTACTAAACATTGATATAATTTATAACTCTTAATTGAAACCATTACCTCAATTACTCTTATATTCATGGTGCTTTCTTGAAAACATATCCTTAAAATAGGTGACTATTGTGCCCTTTTAGGCCTCTATATAGACTATAGATAGGTATGTGACATGACTAGTGATATGAAAAATATGATGTCAAAAACACTAAATAAGTTAAGGTCACCTTGAATAAACTTGAATAATCATTCAAAATATTTATTAACAAGGAAACCAAAGCATATATTCTTACCTTAAAAAATGCTAAAATACTTTAATCTATGCTAAACAGTGCTTTAAAGTCTTCTTTTATGACTTTGGATTGTAACTTGGTTACCTATAGTTCATTATCATCTACTTATATCATTATATAATACCCATTAATGTCCATATAACACCTTAATAACACTTTCCTAAGGGCACATAGTCTTCTAGAGGTCTCTCAGTTGGTAATATAGTAGCACACATTTTTTACTATGTTATTTAGGCATATGAGGCTCCAAATAGATCTTTTGCTATCATAGTGTCATTGTTAATCTTGAATTATCTTATGATAATTTGATTAAAAACTTCATTCTCTTAAAACAAACTTATTAATATTCATGAGTCCTCATAGCTCCTTTCATTTGCCATGATGTCCTTCTAACCTGCTCATTAGACCTACAAGTGCCCTTTTGAGCTTTAAGAAATCATGGTCATAGAATGTCATTTAGATTGTCTTCCTAAGGGTAAAGATAGATTTTATCATCTTTTATAAATCCTTAAATATCATGTTGAACTTACTAAGATACTCTCACTATGTTAGATGTTTATTAGATCTGCAACTATACCTTGTGAAAGGTCTTATCTCACTCAAGCTACTTCAAGAAAGATCCTTTTCAAGATTAAGATACTGGAATATTTCACTTGGATGAAATAAGTGTATTATACCTAAAACATAAAATTTATAACCCGTGAATATGAATACATTCAACTGATATATCAAACATGTTTGAAAACTATCAACCTTAATAAACAAGATAGACAACTAATTTCCTATCAAAAGACTCCTTATCGAGATAAATTATCTAATGATTCCACCATGAAAAATGTCCTATATTATATTTAAATAATCCCACTATAACCATTTTTATCCATATAGTTTTAAAGTGAAGAAACAGAGACAAACCTAGACCCTATATTGATGAATAAGTCATTAAGACCCCCCATAGACTCTTAACGATTGTTCATAAATATGGGGGAATAAATATAAGAACCAATGCCACTAAATTGAAGACCATTAGGGTCCCTATAATTTCCCAATATATTTGGACCTGATTCTCTCTCTCCTGCTTATGCTGAGCAAAAATTGATGGCCTTCCTAGAGCTACCAATGAAGTCGATATGAGAGATAAGTTGGTTTTTTGCATTTCAACTCCTAAAACCCATTATAAACCATGGATTTGACCTTGTTACGAATAAATAAGGTCATTAAAATTATTTTAGGTCAGTTTTACCCTGAATAAATATGTAAACAACCTTTAAATAGGATGTTTTAGTAATAAAAATGCTATCATTGCTTGAAAAACCTGATGAAACTATTAAAAAAGGAATTTATTAGATATTTTAATACCTAAATAGTACACCATGTCCTTATTATGATATTAGACTACCATTAACATGTAAAACCTACTCCATAAGATAGAAAGTGATCCAAAAGGCAATCAACAGGGTTATTAAGTTAGTCCGATATATCACCAACCAATTTGATCAATTGTAAAGCATGACATGAACTTGATACAAGGAATGAGGCATATTAAGATGTTATAGATTCATTTCATTTGTTGAAACAAACTAAAATAGGTCAAGAGGTGGCTATACAAGCACATGAACATGATGATCAAAACCTTTAATTCATCAAATTTACCTTAAACTCTACTAATCAAGGCTTTAGATTACCATTTAAATGACATTACAAGAAAAACATAACAATCAATAGGGAAAACAACATGATAAGCAAAGTTTTGAGTGATAAGGGTGAAAAATTGACCTGTGAGGTCAAAATTGTCAACAATAATCAATTCTATAAAGAGGGGAAAAATTAGAAGAAGATCAAAGAGTCTTCTAGATTCTTTAGATTTTTACAAATGGGAGAGATTGCATTGAAATTACCTTCAATAATAAAATTTTCATCTGGATAAGTGTGTCTTAAGACACATATAGAGTGCTAAAATAGATGTATACCTTAGAGATAGGTTAGAAAATAAATATTGATACAAACTATTTAGATCATCAAAACCGAGACTCTGTTAATTGACACAATCTTTCTAGAAGAAAACTAGAAATAGTATCAAGAATCTAGGTAATACCAGTCCTCCAAAAAATTTGATTTCATTATATTTTATACCTTCACTTAAGATAAATTATTCCATTTTGTTTTATTGAAGTAAGATTATACAGGGCTTGTTGTCCAAAATAATTTGTTTTAATAACCTATGTTTGTCATGGAAATTCAATCCCAAAATATTCAAAGATAAAATTAACATGATGGATTTTTTCCCCACTACTTCAAGTGAAGGGTTTATCCCCCCTAGTCTTAGTTTTATTTATTTCCCACTTTTATGATTTTCTAAATTTGAATATTTTTCTTTTCCTTTTTCTCCTCTATCAAGTTGACAACACATTGATATTAATTTTTAGTTTTATCCCCCTAGTTTATTCAACATTTTTGAAATATGATTATGAAAACCTTTACTAATGTTGATCTAAGTTTTTAAATTTCAAAATTTGATTACATAGGTCTTCTTGGATTTTTTATTACCTTGTTGAGTTGATTTAAGAGCTAACCTACTCATTGAAATCTTGCCCATACTAGAGGTGCTTAACATATCCTTTAGTTTTGACTAAGAAATCTATTTTAATTCTATACATTATTCTTTTTTTTCTTCCTCATATTGATCCTCTTCCTCTTCTCCATCTTCAACCATCAAGATTTTTGTCTACAAAATAGGATTTTTTAAGATTTATCAGTCTAGAGACTAGTCTTGAATGTTACGTACATTTTGGCTGGAAATTTTTTTCTTCACTAAGGAGACTTCATATTCCACAAGCCCCTCTATCTCACTTATAATTTTTAGGGAATCAAATTTTTCTTAGATTCAAATCCCTTGGGTTTCTATACTTTCGTTCTTTTTTTCCCTTTCTTATTTTCAAATTCTTTTTTCCCCTTTATTTTTTGGAATGCTAAAATCTAGAATCAACATAGGGGTTTTAACCATTTCAAGGAATTCCCTAAAAAAATACCCATGCTCATAAAAAATAATAAACCTAAAAAAATATTATCATAATCAATATCTTAATCCATTTCTAATATTTGGTTTTGAATTTTATTGCTTTAGGTAAAATTTGAAATATCAATCTTCAAACAAAATATAGAATAAACCTATGAAAACCCTATATTGTTGACCTATCCATATAAATATATTATCCAAATTGATTTCCTACCATTTCAAAGACTTCTTTACAAAGTTCAATTTGTAGTCAATATAGTCAAGTACATATAGGGATGAAAGAGAGGTTTTTTAGTTTTTGGATTAAAACCTTCTTCCCATGGGTGTATATATAGACTCACTCTTCCCATGAAAAAAAATTCATTCCTAAATGCATCAAACCTTGCCATTTTATAATTAAAAGAGACTTGAAAGAAACCAACATGGATTAGTTTAATCTACTTTGTTGCTCGAATACACTAATTCTTTCTAAATCATTTTTTAAGGTCTATTGTGCTTGGCAATCATCCCATGCATTTTTTGATTAGAGTTTCCTCCTTAAGTAGGTTTTACAGTTTGTTTAATTTCATTATCCTATATATTGATGATGGGTGAATATTTTGGGATGATTTTTGAGTCCAACTACATTTTGGCATTCAATTGGGATTTATTCTTAACCTTTGTCCATGTTTTTCTCCCTCTAAGTTTCCTCCTTCTTGGGCAAGTCCTTCTCCAACCTTTATTTTTCCTTTTGCCTGATCTTCATTTCCTCCTCTTGCCTAAGTGTGCTTTATTTATGGGCTCATTATTCCCCACATAGTTATGGGTATGATTTCCTCATGTATACAATTATTATAATATAATTATTTGTAATTGGTGTATGCATGAGGAAATCATATATATATATATATATATATATATATATATGGGTATATATATCTTTATTTCTATAGAGGATCAAACTAGATAGGATCAAATGCACAAAGCTTAATCTGTATAGAGTAGTGAAATATGAAGAACATCTCAAAAATAAAGAAGCTTGTCTTCATAACAAAAAGTTGCATTAACATTCACTCATTATCCAAAAAGTAAATAGGAAGGCACATTATATAGTGAGGAATTAGGTCACCCAAAAATGTAATTACTCAATTCATAATTAGAAAATGACTTAAAAGTACATTTTCCCTAATAACCTATTATTAACCTAAACAAGCTAATTAGACCATGTAGGTAAAAACACTTAGTGATAAAAAACCTACACTAACACTCCCTCATTAAACATAACATAGGTGGGTAGAAGAATTGGGTATCAACACAAAGGCATGATGAAGTACCCAAGTACATAGATATGATCACCTAGATAAGGAGGAAGATAGATCTGACTAAATTCCAAAAAGAGCCCAAAAATGAAGATATTTTTTCTTAGTGAATCATTTGGTGAATATATCAATAATTTACTCTATTTTTTGTATGTAGTAGAGATCAATGACTTGATAGTGAATGATCTACCAAATGAAATGCATGTGAATCTTGATATGCTTGGTCTGTTGATGGAGGACCAGATTCCTGTAGATATAGATTATGCTTTGGTTGTTGCAGAAGATGACTATTTGTCATTGAAACTAGATGACAAACTAAATGAGAATCCCCTAAAGCCAAATAGCCTCAGTGGCATCATTAACATCTCCTTTGTATTATACCTTGATAGAAGATAAAATAATAACATTATGATTCTAAGTTTGACCAACTAATAGGACTTGAGCCAAGTGAGAAAGTGAGCCTAAAGTAAACATATGATTCTAAATATAACTATCCCAATCTAAATCTGTATAACTAATCAATTCAATGTCAATGCTTGTTCCATAGTGAATCTTGAAACTATGAGTACCCTAAATATAGTGGAAAATCTACTTATTTACTTTCTAGTTTAGCTCATGTGGTTCCTACATAAATATAGACCATGCCCATTTCATATGAAATGTCAAGTCTAGTGTGTGTACGGTAGATGAGACTGCCAATAAGTTGTCAATATGAAATAATATCAACGAAATAAGATGGACAATTAGCCTCAAGCTTCACACCATATAGAAAAAGAGTCAGAGTTAGATTAAAATCAGTCATGTTAAACTATGTAATTAAATCAAGAGCATAATTATATTGTACAATAGTGATTCTAGAGTCAGATTGAGAAATTTCAATCCTGGTAAAGTAATGTAACAAGCCCAAGCTAGTCATTTATAACCTATCAGACAAAGTAATTTTCATTGCTATGATGGTGGATGAATAACTCCATATGTTTAATAGGTCATCCACGTAGAGATACAAAATCAATAGTGAATAATCTTATCATAAATTATAGACACTAGGATTAGAATGGCATTTGACAAACCCAACCAAAAGAAGAAAGGATTTCATCTTGGCATACCAATCTTGAGGAGCTTGTTTGAGGCCATAGATAGATTTATGAAGTTTTAAAACTAAATAAAAATATTCCAAAACTCCTTGTGTTTGTTCCATGTATATTATCTCTTTGATGCCACCATGAATAAAGGCATTATTCACATATGTCTAATGAAAATCCTACTGATGTATTGAGGCAATGGCAAGAGTGAGTTTGCTTGAGTTAATTTTAGAAACTAAGGTGAATGTCTTGGTATAGTCAATAAAAGGTACCTAAGAAAAACCCTTTTCTACCAAATGTGCTTTGAACTTGTCTATAAGCCCATATGCTACAAAGTTTATTCAGTAGATCCACCTACATCGAACAAGTTTTATTCCCTTAAGAAGAGGGACTAAATCCCAAGTGTTATTATTTAACAAGGAACCATATTCTTCTTCCATAGTATTATCCCATTCAGAGGTGTTTGATGCCTCATAAAATGACTAAAAATGAAAGTAGATACAATGAAAGCATGTGGGGCATTCTAAAATTATGAATAGGTTCACCTAATGTCTAATGGATATCTAACCCATTGATTAGCATTTTTTAGTGTCTATCTATCCCATAGAGGACTAGTGATCTAAGAGTTAGGAGGATATTCCTCATCTTATAAAGATATTATGGGAGAAGGGGAGGTGAATTATCATCACTACTCTCATCATCAGAACTAGAATAAGTATTTATATCATTAGGAAGTTGCTCATGCATATCTAAATCATCAAACCTATCATCAAATCCCAGTGCATCCAAGGAAGAGAGAGAGAGATGTCAAATTTGGAGTCTTGAGTACCCTCTTAAAATTGAACACTTTTCTTAATGAATAACTCATTAGTGGTGGGATGGAGAATTTTGTATCCTTTAACACCCTTAGGATATCCAATGAAGATGCAAGACTGACTCTGAAGTTTCATTACTTTACATTTTTTATTTAGAATGCAGGCCATAATAGAATATAAAAACACTTATAAGTGATTTATTATTGGTTTTTAATTGATCTAATATTCAAAATTAGTGACTCCCTTCAATGCTTTATGAGTAAATTAATTTTAGATATAATAAGCATAGTTGATGGCCTCAACCCAATACTAAAGTACAAGAGACTTGGAGTGTAGCATACAATTGGCCATTTCCTTTAAGGACATGTTCTTGTGATCTATAAAACCATTTTTATAAGGACTATATGGAATTTTACATTGTAGTTTAATCCCCCTTTATGTATAAAATTACTTAAAATGGTTATTGACATACTCACCACTAGTGTTGGTGCACAAAATCTTGATGGATTTACTTAACCATTTTTATACAAGCACCTTAAAGTCCTAAAAATGATCAAACACCTTTGATTTATGGTAAAGAAAATACACCCAAGTATGCCTCTACAAGTTATTGATGAAAGTAAGCATGTATTTTGTCCTGTTGATTGAAGGTTTTGGAACTGGAGCAACAATGTCACTATGATAATATCCAACATATGCTCAACTCTTTGTGATTTTCCCTTGTCATAATTCTCCTCAGGATGCTTACCAAGTATGTAACCCTATAAAAATCCCTCATAAAACTTGAATCATGAAAACCTTGAAACCATGTCTTGATAATTGAGTTACTTCAAATAGTGATTATTTAAATGGCCACTCATGTCATAATTTAGTCACCCCCTTTGAATGAGTGAGTAGTGTAATAGAGGGTTGATCAAGAGCAAAATGTGAGAAAGTATAAAATCATGATTGGTGATCTTATTTCCCAAATAAAATAATGGAGTCATTGTTTACTTCCCTAATGACCACTGAATTGGGTGTGAACTAACTTTCTTGCCTAAATTGATGTGAGTGATATGATAAATAGATATGATATTGGTGGATAAAGAGGGAACACATAGAAAGTCATGAAATGTCCCATAATTCACTTCAATATATCCTCTCCCACTAACTTATGTATATGTATCATCACCCAAAAATATGGAAAGCATATAATAAGGCTCCAAATATGAGAACATGTCATGTGATGAAGCCATGCAGTGTGATGCATTAAAAACAATAACCCATGTGGAAGGTTGGGATGAAAATTTAAAAAGTGATTTTCCCTTATCTTTGACATTTTTACTATCTTTCACCTTATAATAATATTATGTTGATGAACTCTGATTGGAAGAATTAAGGACACAGATATTGTTCTTCTTAAGCATCTTAGTCAGTTGGTCAATCTACTTCTTCATGAATTTGGATTCATCATGCCTAGATTTATTGCAATAGGCACATGTGAGTCATTATTTCTTAGGCTTTCCATTTGAATATAAGGACTTTTTTGATTCTTTGGAATTAGCATCATATTTCTAACCCTTTCATTGCTCTAGGTGATTTTTTTATGTTTCTTCTCCTTGATTCTAGAAGCTTTATGTTTGTCATGAATCACAATTAAGGCATGCAATTTATATGAATTTAGTGTACCCATTTTATTAAATTTGTCTTGATTTGGAGTCAAGTCAGTAGCAAAGTCATCCAAGGATGGCATGGTCCATTTATATCCAAGGGCACACTTGGTGGCATGGAAGGTAGAAATTAAGATAGAATAATTAGATCCCAGCTTGGCAAGTATGGAAAGAATCAATTGATCATCCTTTTTTTAATGTCACACAAATTCAAATGTAACTTAAGTTTTTGAACTTTGTGAAGAAGTCTTGTATTGTATCAAAATTACTTGGGCTCAAAATGATGAGATTATTCTCCAACTCATGATTTCTCATTATGTCCTACTTCCTAAAGAGTTTTTCCAACATGTTCCAAACTTCATTAGGAGTAGTATCAGATTTGATACAATAGAGGAGGTCAGGAGACATAGATAGGTATAAAATAATATAAGCTTTGTTGCTTCTATTAAACCACTCCGCCTTCTATACCTCAACTGTCATTATTTTTCTATACCCATCATGATTCGGTGTAAGCCTTTGATTCTAAATAGGATTTTCACTTTGAATTTCCACTTGTGATAATTAAATGATGTAGGAATTGGAACTGAACTCTGATCCATGGTTCAAAAAATGAAGTATGTACTAAACTATATGTATTGAAATACTAGGAGTATACAACCCCTTAAAAATGTAGAGGTTCAAATTTACAAGGAATGAGAATATTATTAATGTGTAGACATAAAAAAACTTACAAATTCAAAAAAATGACACTTCATAAGGAGCATCAGGCTAAAACATTTGTGCATTGAAGTTCTAGATGGCAAGGGTAATCTCCACTTTGTAATTTTTTATTTTTTTTTGGGTTGGGTGCTAAGGTTAAGCCCCCACTAGTAAGAATAAAAAATTAATCTCCCTTCATGTGACCATACCATATAAATAAGGGTATAAGGCCTTTTTTGATAAAGTCACTGGATGTATGAATTTTAACATAATTCAAAAAATGTCCTTCAAACTCTCCAAAAATGGTTGAAAATGGATTATCACAAAACTTGGTCATGTTTATAACTATTCCTAGAGTTTTTACACCTTTTAAATCCAATGACACTATTAATTTTTCACTTAGAGACTTTGGGTATGCATATTTGCATAGATTTATGAAAAACCTTACCAAACCCTAGAAAACCAAAATTAATGAAAAAACTTGGATAAGCTAGAATGAAGATCTCACAATAGAATCAATGGATTCATTTACCATCGTAGCTCTAATACCATGTTAGAGTGGGCCACAGTCAAGGATCAAATTGGATAAGGTTGAATGCATGAAGATGAATCTATATTGAGTAGTGAAATTTGAAGACCAACTCAAAAAGAAAGAAGTTTGTCTTCACAACAAAAGGTTACATTAATATTCATTCATTAGCCAAAAAGTACATGGGAAGGCACATTATATAGTGAGGAATTAGGTCACCCAAAAAGATAATTAACTTAACTCATAATTAAAAAATTACTTAAATTATATTTCCCTAATGACCTATTATTAACCTAAGTAAGCTAATTAGACCATGTAGGTAAAACCATATAGTAGTAAAAAGCCTATACTAACATTAATTATACATCTGAATATTCACAAATTGGATTTATAAATTGAATCAAAAAATTTGAAACAATTATATATAAAAAAAATCTAATAAACAATAAATAATAAACATCATTTGCTCAAGGTAGGAGATCCCTAAGATTTTAGTATTAATGGAATTTGTGCCTAGGTGTCTTTGATTTCTTTGTTTTACTTGTTGTGGGTGGTCAACTATCTTAGATCCTTCATGTTTTTGGGTTGTGTGGTCTTATTTAGGCACTTTTCATTTTTTTTTCTATATTTTTACACGTGTCTCTTGTATATATTTTATTTATGTTGATTTAATGGGTGAGGGACCTGACCCTCTTTTACCAATAAAAAAATAATGAATATTTAAATTGGGAAAATTATATATACAATAATGTTATAGATGATAAATTAAGTAATTTCACATCTATAATAGCATGATGCTAGAGGGAGTGAAATAAATATAATCTCCCTTTTAATTTTGAAAAATAAATACATCTCCAATTTAATTTCTATATGTCATCATCTTGATCAAATTTATAATAACATCATCATGAGATATATATTGAAGCATAAGTATCCTAGGAACAAAATCAATGCTTCATTGTCTAAGATGGTTAAATCTAATTCTGTGAAGAATGGCATGGCACACAAGAGTAAAAGGCACAACCACATGGGTATTTTTAAGGATAGCTTCTAACACATAGGAGTGGACCAATTCAATGTGCATAGGGTGAATAGTTTAGTGCACAGATGTAGGTATTAGTGCATGCAAAGACATGCAAGTGCATAAATATTTTAGGATAAACACAAATAAAATAAAGGCATTGGGTACACACAAATGGAATAAAATTGGGTGTAGTAGGAAACACTCAATATAAGGTCAGGTGAGCAAATAAGTGCATAACATAATACCTGTGAAGTCAACTAGGTTTGGCCAATGCCATGTAAACCTATAAAAAAGCCTACATATAATCTAGTTTAGTTGTGTGAAGTACAAGTTAATGAGAAAGATATGAGATGGAAATTAATCCATAATGCATCCTATCAAGTAGTTGGGATTCAAACAACACAATATTATAGGATCCTATGATTCTAGAATTGGCCTTTCAAGTGAAGAATAATTTTCCATTAATTGAATTTGTCAGTAATATGGAAGAAGGACCTCGAGCCATGAATTCACAAACATCAATCTGCATAGGTTTTTTACCATGTAAGTACCTCAATAATCATATAAAATGAGGTTTTAGAATTTATTCTAAATAAAGATATATATATATATATATATATATATATATATATATATAGAGAGAGAGAGAGAGAGAGAGAGAGAGAGAGAGAGGAAGTCATGTAGCTTTAAGGATTGTATTTAAGCTTTGACCCTAGCAAGGTTTATAGTTTTTGCTTAGAAGAACTCATATAATTTTGTTATTTTATTAATACCAAGATATTTTATTTTATTTGAACCTATTTAAGGTGTGTGGAGAGGGAATAAAGAGTGAAAGTATCACTCAACTATGTGGTGTAAGGTATCTCTTTGTTGGGACCCATGACCATGACCAAACTAGTTGGTATTAGAGTAGGTTAAGCTTGTGGTGAGATTGGTGGGTGAAAAGATTTATTATAATCCCAAATGTAAGTTAGCTAATAATTTGGTCTCCATTGATATAAGGTGAGTTGAAAACAAGGGGGTTGAAGGAAGGAGACTAAGCAAGGAATTGAAGATGCCACCTAAGAGAGTTTTAGGTAGAGATGTGATAACAAGTGGCATGGTTGGAACACTTTATGAAGTCTTGGATGCAATGTGTGTCATATAAAAATGTTTAGATGTTGTTTAATGGTATATATTATGAGGATTCATTTAAATGGAACACTAGAGCAATGTTTAAGAGGAAGAACAACACACATGAGGTATTGAAAATGATGAGGATGATGATGATAAAATGGATGTAGGAGAAAATTAGATCTTGAGAGCTATCTCACAAATTGGATGAGGAACAAATGTGGAAGTGTTATTATTTTTAGGAAATTTTAACCTAAAATAATTGATATACTATCTCATTGATATAGATGAATACTTTGAGTTTGATGATGTTAGTGACCTATAGAGCATAAAGGTGGCTTATAACAAATTTAAAGGTCATGCAGCACTATGGTGGAATGAAGTTAAAAATGAATGGATTAGGAAAGTAAGGAGAATTTAACTTGATTTGATTATATGGTCACAAAACAAAAGGTTGATTTTTTGCCTAGAGATTATTAGATGGAATTATTCAAGAGATTGTAGAACTTAAGGAAAAAGAATCTATCTGGCAAGGGTTACATGGAATATTTTTGTAGGATAACCATTATATCAATCCATTATGAATTCAACTAGGAGAAGGTTGTGAGGTACTTGAATGGATTGAAATTATCTATTAAAGAGGAACTAAGTTTGACATGGATACATGGAGGAGGCCTATCAGTTTATGTTGAATATAGAGGAGAATTTTTGACATAGAAAAAAATTACACATGAGGAAAGGGGATATTTTTATGAGGATGAGGTAACACAAGAATAAACATACATAGAAAAGGAAATATTAGTGAAACATGTAACACAAATTCACAACAACAATAATGAAAATAGGGATTTGAGCAAGAGAAAACATAAGTAAGTTCATCCTACCCATCTAGAAGATGAGGGAGATTTGGTTTATGAAGGGGAAAAATATTCCCTGAAACATGAAATTAATGCAAGGAGAAAGTAGCAAGAGGTTTGAAGTTGGTGCAAATGTCACACATGGAAATGAATATTCTATTGGATAAATAGATCACTATAAGGATCTAGAACACAAATAAATGTTCATGATGAAAGGTATATTGTTAAAGCTAAAAAAGGAGAACAAGGAGTTGACATAAAGGAAAAGTAAATTTAGAATGATGTGCATGTTGGTAGGCAAGTACTACAAGGTGATCATGAACAAATATTGAACCACTAATTATTTTGATGTGAGATGTTATCTAAACTAGGTTTTAAGAATTTGGCACATCTAAACCCATAAAAGGTGTCATAGCTATAGAAGGGTCACTGGGTTTTGGTGAATAAGCAATATCTTGTGAATTTTAACATAGGTGCATACCAAGATGAGGTGTGGTATGTTATGATGCCAATGAATGTATGTCATATGATCTTGGGTGGGCCTTAGAAGTATGATATAAAAGTGGTACATGAAAAAATATTAAACACAGATTTATTGGATAATCATGGTAAGAAGTTCACCTTGAGTCCATCAAAAGATAAATAAGAGGAGTACAATAATAATAATATTTGCATAAGAGTGTCAATGATATCAAGAAAGGAATTACTATAAACGGTGGAAAAGGATACTTATTTTATGCTTATGAAAAAATTGACATATGAGAAGTGTTAAGGCATCAAAAAGAAAAGGATAAACCACTTACATGTGAAGGGAAAGAGATATTAATTTTTTTTTATGAAATTATATTGAGAAACCTACAATAAGGACTATTAATGGTGCATAGTGTAAGTCATCATATGGACTTAATTCTAGGAGCTAGTTTTTTGAACAAGAGGGAATACCAAATGACACCTCAAGAAAAAGACGTGTGTAGAGATAAGTGCATGAACTACTAGATCAAAAATTTATTAAAGAAATTTTAAGCTCATGTAAATTACTTGAATTATTAGCATTGAAGAAAGGAAGAGAGTGGAGCAAGTGCACATATTCAAGAGGCATCAACAAACTAATGATAAAGTATAGATTTTAATTGCCATGCATGGATGACATGATGGATTACTAGAGTGTAACAAGATATTTATCCAAAATTGATTTGAATATTGGGTATCAATGGATTATGATAAGGGAAGGAGATGAATGGAAGATATGATTCAAGACAAAGGAGGGACTATATGAATATCTAGTAATCTAATTTGGTTTTATAAACATGCCAAACACATTCATGAGGTTAATAAACAAGGTGTTAAGGCCATTTTTTGTAAATAATGTCATTTTATACTTGGATGATATTTTAGTGCTCCACAAGAAAAGAGAGGAACACCTAGTGCATCTATGGAATCTATTACAATTTTTTTTAAAAGAGAGCTTGTTGATAAATGTGAAGAAATGTAGTTTAATGAATAAGAAATTGGCATACTTAAGTTTTGGGACTTAATATGGACCCCAAAAATGTACACACGATAGTATAAATTTTATCTCCAAGAAGACGTATTTGAGGCACAAAGTTTTCATGACCTAGTAAGCCTTTATAGGATGTTTATTAGAAACTACTGAACAAAATTTCCAAGAATTAAAAATGAGAGTAACTGAGTAGTCGATACTATCACTATCATATTTCAATAAGGTGTTTCAAGTGGATTACAATGCAAGTAACATAGTAATTGGGGAAATGTTGAGATAATAAGGAAGATTGATCAATACTTTAGTGAGAAGTTCAATGGCACAAAGCATAAATACTCAAGTTATGACCAAGAGTTTTATGTTATTATTCAAGCACTAAATAAATGGAGGAATTATTTGCTGCCAAAGGAGTTTGTGCTATATACTAATCATTAGGCACTATAGTTCATCAAAAGTTACTATAATTTAAATCAATGATATATGAAATGAGTTAAATAAAGATACCAATAGTTTTGGTTTAGATTTGCACAAATTCAACACAAAATAAAACTTCACACAAAATTGTTAATAATATTTTATTTTAATTTATTCAAGATTATCTTATTCATCAAGAAATATTACATTATATAGGAGGATGATCTCCTTAATACAAGGAGTCAACACCAATCAAAAATCCCTAATATCTCTCAAACCCTCCTTAATATCTCTCAACTTCTCCCTTAAGACTCTCTCACTAGAGATATCTACGTGAGTTTTATTCACAACTCACACACACATTTTTATTATTAACCACTAACATAATGCAAGTATTATTTTTCCTAACATTCCCCCCCTTTATACTTAGATGGTAATTTGTGTTTTACATGGATGCATGAAGGTAGAGAGGGAACAACCAATCTCCTACCTCTCATTAACCATTTATTTTTATGAACACATCTAATGAATTAATGTGGGCACTATGAATAGGAACTATCTACCTTTCATCAACCATTCACTATGGGAAATCATCAACCTAGTTAGTGTGGGATCTACTGACATGAATTCTCCCGTGTTTAACCTTCACTCTTGTATCTCCAAAACACAATGTTTTTTATGAAGTAAAACATTTGGGAAAATAGGAAATATACCAATTGTTTTCAAAGAAACAAAAAAGAACTAAAAAATAAACATATGCCACTATATCATAAGGAACCCCATCAATAGTTGCTTATGAGAGGATGTTATTTGTCCTCCTTCCTCCATTGCCTCAATCATCTTGTAAATTATCACCTAGTATAGGTAATATTCATAACTTAAATTATTTGTATGGATAATATCCTCATCATTATCTTTTTATTCATCATCATCCATGGCATTATGTTGTAGTTTCCCATCAAGTAGGTCTTGAACTCTCAGTTTATAGTTTACAACCATATGACTAGGCTGTTTAGAATAGTATTAGATAATTAGTTTATTTAAATCCTTAGAAGTTGATTCTTTATTGAAATAAAATTTAGATATGATTTTAACATATGATTTATCATGTTTATTTTTACTATACATTAAACTTTATTCTAGATCAATATTCTTATTGTATTCATTTACCAATGAAGAAATTAGATTTTCTAGGTTAGGATTTATTTTGATTAGTGAAAAACCATGTTGGAATAGTTGATTGGAATGCTATTTAGTGATAAAATTTTCACATCATCATCAGGGATGTATAATTTTATTCATGCCAACTAATTTAAAATTGAATGAAACTTATTATGTGTTTTACCATGTTGTCACCTTCTTCCATCTTGAGTTCAAACTTCTATTTGAGGATCATTATTGCACTCCATGTTTGAGATACAAATAATTTATTAAATGTAGTCTAGATGACATTTGAACTTTTTGATATGTTTATATGATGCAAGTAGGCATCAAATAACCCTAGACCAATACTTATTGTCACTTTTTAATCCTTGCTTTTCCATTTGGTGGCTTCATCTACATCAATTGGTTTTGGTATTTTACCATAGACAATTTCCAAAAAATATTTATTAATTAATAATAATTGGGTTCAAACTTAATAGGTATGGAAATATTTTCCGTAAAATTTTTCAATATGACTCAGCTTGTCCATTATGATGCCCCCCCAAAATATTGATGTCATGTACAAGTGATAACGCATCTAGTTACAATTGAGGTAATACACACACACACACACACACACACACACACACACACACACACACACACACACACACACACATATGTATGTATATATATATTTGACACTCTAAAAAATACATATATATATATATACATATACATATATATACATATATATATATATATATACATATATATATATATAAATATATATATATACATATATATATATATATATATATATATATATATATATATATATTTGACACTTTATAAATTAAGGCTACTATCTCAAATATACTATGATAAAATATAATTAGAAATGAAATTTTAAACCTAATAAGAAAAACCAATTGAATATTGCTTTTAATAAATAAAAAATTCACAAGTTTTGACCATCTAGAATTTAACACCTAATAACAAAAAAATAGATATTTAATAACAAAATATAAAGTCAATTTGAAAAATTCTTCAAATTAACTATAGACTTTAACAAAATAACTCCCTATTGACACCTATTGATTATGAACTTGTTTAATTTCCTAAGACTTTTACCTAATTTGTATTTTATAAGATTAAAAAAGAAAACTATAATCAAGTCATTACAAAAAGACTTTGAAAGAGAGTATGAATTAAAGAATGGAAATTTTGAAAAGAAAAATTGACTTTATGATGTACAAAAATAGATTTTTAAGGCTTGACAAAGGATGCTTGAATAATTAGTGATTCATGATAACTAATCTTGACAAGAGCACAGAGCCTGACAAGAGCACGAAAATAGTTTTTCAATCTTGATAAAAGACGTTTATATGACTAATATTGTAGGACATCCAAATATTACATCGAATATGTTCTTATATTCTCATAAATATACCAACTGCATAGATATCCTTAGAAGAGTGAATACCAATAACTATAGAATGAAGATCTCAATAAAATGTTGACATAATGTACATACTATTTATTTTAACATATACAACTGTAAGTTTTTTTTGAAGCATAAGAGTGGGAAGTCTGATAAATTTGCTGACACACTGATTAGAAGAGCACTAGTGCTAAGTGAGATGTGAGTGGAAGTCATGGGATTTGATTATATGAATAAAATTTACCTCGAGGATTAATATTTATTTGATTCATAGAAGGCATGTGTAGAACCAACAAGTGTGAAATGAACATTATGGTTAGGTTATCACATAAAAAATGGTTTGTTGTTCAAGGGGGCATAATTATGTATACCCAAAGGATCAATGCAAAAAAATTGATAAGGGAGAAGCATAATATAGGATTAATAGGTCATTTTAGGATTGCAAAAAACATTGGCATAGTTGAAGGAAGGTTACTACTAGCCAAAAATGGGTACAATGTAAGCTGATATCTATAAAGATATAGTGTTTTCTACATGGAAAAGGTAAAGATCTAGAATGTAGATTTGTACTAAACACTACCAATTATATAGAAACCATGGGATGAAATAATTATGTATTTTATGCTAGGATTGCTAAGAACATGGAGGAAATGATTCCATCTTTGTTGTGGTAGACAAATTATTTAAGATGGCATAATTTACATATGTAAGAAGACAAATGATGTGACAATAATTTCCAATTTATTCTTCAGAGAGGTGGTGATGTTGCATGGATTTAATTTTAACATTGTTTCAGATTAGGGATACAAAGTCTATATGTCATTTTTTAGATACAATGTGAAATAATTTGGGTATGAGGTTGAGTTTTAGTTTAAAATAAAATTTATAGATAAATGTATAAATTGATGTGGTGAATAGGAGTCTCAAAAATTTTCTTAGATGTTTGGTAGGTGAAAATACAAAGTAGTAGGACATGGTGTTGTCACAAACAAAATTCTCATTCAAAAATTTAGTCAACATAAGCACTAGAAAAACTTATATCTAGATAGTGACTGGAAGTAGTCGAAGGGGAGTTGCAAAGTTGAGGAATATTGGCAAGACACATGCAAAGATTATATAGGTGTGATAAAGGAATTTGACTCAAGAGAGGAGGTTAGTATGGTTTTAGTTCCAAAAATAATTTAATCAACACACTAAACAAGCTAACATCTCTAGGCCTAGATCATGGGGGAGATTAGTGAGCAAATATAATGAAAACCCAACTAAAAATGCAAAGAAAAGATAATTTTTTTTACTTTCCTTAATTTCTCCAAGATATCTCTTCATTGGATTGATTGGATTGTGTTCAAATGGTCTTCATAAATGGGGCTTGGATATCTCCATCTCTTCTTGGCACCATGGTTAGCTTTGGCTTGGCTTGCCTTGACTTAGAATTTTGGCATTATAACACTATGTTTACATTCATGAATCAAATTTATGCATAATAAATTTACTCTATCCAAGCTCTCATAAAAAATAAAGAGCTTTAGGCTTGCTTTTATAGGCTTTGAAATGACTTGGAATGAGTTAAATCTTATCCTTGGTTTACTTAGTTAACCCCAATAGGGTTAAGATGTGTCCAAAATATCATGATAAGCATGAATATATATTTTAGATATTTTGCATTTTGACAACTCACAAAAGGTAATTATTAGATTTTTTTTAGGATATTGATATTTTCATTTTCATTTTTGATAATTGATTTATTTATTCATGGATGAATTCAATTAGGATGATTAAGATTTGCTTTTTAATTAATATTTTTAGGCTTTTGCATATTTTTCAAGTATTTAATTAATTCAATGTGTGCATTTACATGATTTAATTAATTAATTTATTTGTTTTTATGGTTAGAAAGCCAAATTTTATACTCTTATAAATTCTTAAGTTAAATGTTCAATGGTTGGTAAGAATTATTCTAATAGTTAGGTATGAAGCCATTAATGGCTAATTTTAGGTGTCTACAATTTTCTCCTCTTTGGGAAGGTGTTTACAAGTTACAAGCATACTAAAATATTCTCAAATAATAAATATGTTATGTGCGCCTACGACTTAAATGATGATGGATGAACTATAGTTTCCCCCTTCAGGGAGCGGTTGGCAAATGGGGTGGCAAATGGTCCCTCAAAAGAAATAAGTGAGATAAGGGGACCAAACAAATGATAACATAATGATGGGATGATAACACAATGATTTAGCCAAAGTTGGTCAAAATCATTGAGAATATAGATGGGATGATGTATAATGGTTTACCCAAAGGCGATTATAAGCATTATACTCCCATAGTGGCAACATGATATGATAACACAATGATTTGACCAAAGGTAGTTATAATCATTTAGAAGATGGAGCTATCTCAATTAGGATAGACAAATAGGATAAAAACATTCCCTAGGTGGGGAAAAGAAAGTAAATGATTAGAATTAGTGATACCACAATGATTTATCTAAAGGTGATTAGAATCATTGAGAATATAGGTGAGACGGTGTACAATGATTTGCCCATAGGCAGTTATAATCATTGGACCCTGATTATGGAAAACATGTTTGATAGCTAATAATTGAAAATATGATGATGACAACTTGATACAGAGGATAAAAATGAATTGGGATAAGTTGCTAGTAGGGAGATGCTCATCCAAACTAACAAAGGTTGAAATTATTTCATTGTTTAATTATGCTATTTGGGATATGATCAGGGTTGATGCTAGTGTTGAGGAGATGTTGATACTACCATTTCTATGTAGACCTCTTGAAGCTAATTTTTGATATATCATGTGATGTTAGGCATCATGATATAACATCATGAGGACTTGGCCAAAATATGCATAAGGACTAACTTCCATGATCTAATACTCAAGGGAAAATAATGCACCAATGATAAAAATCATGATGACAATGTTAACATATGAATATGGATGGATTCCAAAATAAATACATAAGGAATCACCCAACGAATGCACATAGACTGAATCAAGGCAATACTACTTTAAATCAAACAAAAAGACACACAAACAAATAACAAACAAATAAATAAAAAACAATGCATATTGTCCCTAGAAAATAGGTGACAACTTAACAAACAACAAGATAGGGGAATAGATTAAAAGGAAGGGTGTGGTTGAGATATCTCCATATATGCTAAACAAGTGGATGCTACCTACATAGTTCTATGGATGATATATCCATCAAAAACTTTAGATCGAATGTAGTTATCCCAAGAAAGAGGAAGAAAATGATGACAAAATTTAGGCATTGTAAACTGATGAAACCTAAATATGATGGATGTGATATAAGAATAAGAATGAGATTTCAAAACAAGTGCATTTTATAGAAAGGCCAAAAAGGATGGGGGAAACTAAGTGACAAGTGATTTGCTTGTAACTTAGTAAGGGTTCCTAGAATCCTTAAGGCAATGAAGCGGTCAATGTTTTTGGTTTTTTCTAAATGTTTTTAGAATTTTGGAGTATCTCAAATCAATCGAGAATGATGAAATACTAAATGTTCCAATCTCATAAAATGGTGTGAGCATGGAATATTTGAAATGATTCTCACAAAATGGTGAGAGCATGGAAAAATTAAAATGATGCTCATAAAATGGTGAGAGCATGATGGAAAGGGGGACTAAGCTAACCATAATGTGAATCAAACATGACCCACATAGTCCCTAAATGGCCTTAGTTCATAGTAGTTCCACCTTATAGTGGAGGAATATAACTAGTGTAGCAACCAATTCAAACAAAATAGGCATAGTTGGTATGATGGCACAGTATGACATATGAATGACTAGTTGGTATGTCAAGGCACAATAAAAAAATATTTCCTCTAGTTTTCCCATAGGTGATTAAAAATAAGATATAAATGATCAAATCAATGATACTAATTTGACCATAGATGGTTATAATTAGTAGTAAGATCGGTGAACACTGATTTTTCCCTATAGGTGAATATAATCAGGCTCACATAAACAAACATGATAAGAAGGGAATAAGAAACAAAGGATGCAACTGCTAAAACTTATATCTTACTACTCTAAAATAATGCCTTTGTCTAGAATACTTAAAATCAATACTGAAACTGATCTGATTATTTATGTTGAATGTGAAACCAATGGATGAACCAAGGTCAAACGAGTTAGGATAAGACGTGATCAAAACATGTTAGATCAATATAATGGTATGGTAGAATTATATGCTCCAATTGAGTATGGTGAAGTCCTACTCAATTGTATACCTTCTGATCAATAAAATGACTAAGTGTTACCTCTTTCATGTTTGTACTTAGTGTGTGTACTTGAATTTTTTATTTTGATTAAGTGACACTCTTATTTCTTTAGCATGTTAACTCATTATTGAAACATATTTTCAATTGGAAAACTTCTTCTTGTAGGGAATGTGAAGTATTCTTGAGATATGTCAAGGATTAAGCGAGTTTACCTGTTCATCAGTGTCATTCAATGTCTCTTTTCTAGTCCTCCTATCCTATATGTTCATCTTGACCTCAAAATGTAACATTGATGTGAGAAGTTGTAGATTAGGAAAGTGTATGTTTGGTTTATTATTTGATCTCACTCTAAATCTAATGTTGAGACTAATTTTGATTATAATTTTGATGTTAGTTCAAGAATAGAACCTGACTCTAATTTTGATTCTTCATTTAGTGTGGATGTTACTACAATGATGTTTTTTTGAAAGTTTGGTTTTGGAAAAGTAACGACTTGTGATGGCATAATGGGCTATTTGGGAATAGGCTTTGCTAATAAAAATTGCACAAAGACTAGTTTATCAAAGTGAGATTCCTTAATGATGGGGAAAATGTCAAGAGATAACTCCTTAAAGACTGACTTGTCAAAGGGAGGCTCTTGAAAAATAAGCATATGGTCAAGGTAATGATTTGCTCAAAGACAATTATAATCATTAAGAAGTGACTCAATAAAGAATGACTCATCAGAGTGAGACTCCTCGACAATAGGTATACATATTTAAAGGTGATTAATCATAGGTTGAATTATCACAAATGATTATTTTAACAAAAATATAACTACTTAGTTCTCTTGGACTTGGTTTACAAGTAGTTAAAAACTACTAGTTTTGAACACAACTTTATCTTTGAATGATTAGCTCAATTGAGGGATCAATTCACTTAGTTGAGGTATTGATTGGATTGGTTTGGATTTTGATTGGATTGGTTGAGGTTTGGATTGGATTAGTGGGGATTTGGATTGGATTGGCTGAGATTGTGATTAGATTGGTTGAGGTTTGGGTTGGATTGATTGAGGTTTAGATTGGATTGGCTGAGGTTTGGATTAGATTTATTGAGGTTTGAATTGGATTGGTTGAGGTTAGAATTGGATTGGTTGAGATTAAATAATGAATAAGGGTTGGATAATGATAGGGCATTTTGGAGATTGATTGTTTGCATGAGCCAAAAGATGAAGTCCTCAAATGGTATAGACAGGGTGTTGTGAAGCTTGGTTTCTATCATGAGCCAAAGGAATAAGACCTAGAATGATATGGATAAAGTGTTACAAAGCTTGGTTATTCACACAAGATAAAGGATGAGGTCCTATTATGTAAATGGTATTCCTTGGATGTTGTGGAGCTTGGTAACTCATGTAATTCAAAGGAGGGTTAGTGGTAGCTGATGATTAGATAACGAAAGGGCATCGTGAAGCTTAGTTTCTCACATAAGCTAAAGGATGAGGTCATAGTATGGAAATGGTTGGGAGTTATGGAGCTTGATTGCTCATATAAGACAAAGCATCCAAGTCCTCCTCATAAACCATATCATCCCAGTTGGTGATGCTTGAAGGATTTTAACTCTCCCCAAATAAGTCTTAAACAAAGCCATCAAAATTAAAGTCATTTTATGCATCCATTCTATCATAACTTAGATTGTATGTGACTCCACCGTAAGTGTAGCTAGACATATCCAAATCAATGAAAAAACTTTGAAAAAAAAAGACTTACAGTTCTACAAACTTTAAAAATTTATGTCCAAAGGACAAATGGTTCAAACTTGGTCTAACTTGGTTGAAGGGTGGTGGAGTTGTTTATCCAAAAAAAATGGTTTTAAAGTAGAGTTGTATCTCTAAAATGGTCTAAAAATGGAACTATATCTCCAAAATTATTTGTGCTAAGACTTGGTATAAAATAGTCTAACATCAAATCTCTAACATCAAATGTCATACACATAAAAGGTCAAGCATCTGAATAAAAATTGGCATGTCAAAAATCTAGGTTAAAGTGTTCCAAATAAGGTCTAAACTAGGAAAAGAAAAAGAGTCATTAGGTCTTTTTTCTAAACATGGAGTCAAAATCTAGGCTCAAACAAGATGTGCTAGGAATTTTGGCTAAACGTGACGTCAAAAGCTAGTCTTAAAACAAAGGTTAATATGATGTGATTTAATCTAACAATTTTGGAACAACTTGATATAAACCTGTCACATGGAATCAAACATAAACATGATCAGTTGACATAAGACATAAGGCAAAAGGCACTTGGATAAAGGTTATGCTCTTAAAAATAAAGGCACAAACAATGATGAAGATAGGCTTGAACAAACAAATAATAGTTTTCAAAATTGGGTAAACAACTAATTTAAGTTATGCAACCCAAAATACAAAGATATATGTATTAGCCCCTATGAAATGAGGCCTAAATAAAAATCAATCAATGTTTGGATTTGAACTCGTAAAAGTTAATTGAAAACTCAACATTTGATGACTAGGATTTTGATGACCAAATAAGCTTAGATAAGATTAAACGACATGACTATGCTAAACAAAGATCCAACAAGGCTCAAATGATTGGTTTGAAATAATGGACAAGAAAAGTCTTTTGAAATAATTTGGGTAGCATAAAGGTGTTAACACTCCCAAAAGATGTGATCAATGATTATGTTTCAAATAATTCAAAGGCACAAACTTGATAATGATTTGGGTAGCATAATAGTACCTATTTTATTCAAGTGACACACACATAAACATGTTTGATGGTATCCAAAAATTATAAGGCACAAGTGTGGTGTAAAACAACCAATATAAAGCCTCCTCAAATAAATTAGTGATGTATAAACAAACTTATTTTCGACATGGTATAAATAAACATATAAGTTTGAGTCTTAAAACACCAGGTAATAAAGAATAAATGTGAAAAATATAAATAAGTATAATCATCCTATATCTTATCAAGGTGTGGTAAAGTGGGGTTGACTAAAACTAATTTATTTTCGATCATCTAGATTGATCTCATGTGTACACACTTTCACATATGCACACAAGAGAAATAATACATCAATTGAGTGCATGTCGATTAGCATGTTATGAAAAAGTCTTGTCTTTTTCACAACCACTACATATATCACTTGCTCAATGTAGTGTGATGTCCATATAGATCATATGTTATGGGCTTAACTTTTCACTAACAGAGATGGTTTAATCACACAAACTACCATCCCAATGGGGTGATCGCAATTTGTATACCCCCAATAGAGAGGGGTTGAATATGATACTAGGAGATGAAGCCAAGGGTCAAATCTTCCCTATATAACTCACAGGAGGTAATGAATTTCCCCTCACAAGCCAAAATACATGAAATAAAAGATAAGTAGAAAGACTTTAGGATTACTTTTAGATCACCCAATACTATGTGAGTTTTGAGGAGAGCTTAGGAAAATTTATTTTTATGCCTTAGACTAGGCACTAAAATACAATGGAAAGGTGATTTTGGTCCTGTGAATTCCCTGTAGGGGATGGGGGGAGAGCATACATGAACTATCCTTTTTATGAAAATAAAAAAAACAAACAAGCATGGTATAAAAGTGAACGTGCTCAAAAGCATGTAAATTACATGATGTTAAGTTCATTTTAAGGCATCAAAATGAAATGTGTTATGAAGTTTGGCCCCTTGGCATTGATTGAAACTTTCTAAAACATTGAAAAACATATAAAGCATAAAAAATGAACTAATTTCGTTTTAGATACCCAAAATACAATGTGAACAAGATTGATAACATGTTCTTTTTAATACCCAAATTGAAATGTTTGATTTGATAAAGTTCATTTTAAAGACCAAAATGAATTTTTTGGCTAATCTATGCATGTAAATTTGTATTAAAATTTATCCTTCAACCTGCAATTGTTAGATAATAACATTATGCTTTGATGTACTTTTGGTTTTGAGCAAAGTAAGTTTTAGAAATAACCAATACCGGTCGATAAGGACCGAGATCGATTGCCTATGAATCCAAAGACAAAAAACACAATGCACAAATGTTATTTATCTCAATAAGACACAAAAATTAATCTCAAAAGATCAAAACCTACAAACAAGTTAGAAGGCTAAAAATAAAATCGAACACATAAAACATAAAAACCAACAATTAGTATTTTGATCATAACTTCTAAACTATGCATAAATTCTTCATAAATTTTTTGAAGGCTATCAATAGGTCCAAGGAGAACCTATATGAAAAAATTTAGGTCAAAAAAGTTAATAAAAAAGGTATTAGATTTATACTATATATTTTTACCATAAAAATAGAAAACAAGAAGTGATAGTCACTAAAAGAGTCATAATTTCTAAACTAAAATTCAGTTTTTTATGAAAGTTTGGGAGAATTAGCATGAAACCAGTGAAAAAAATTGTCAAAAATTCAAAAAAAATAGTAAAAGGATTAAAAATAAGAACTATTTTAATAGCTATTTTTGTTCAAATCTGTGAGGTACACAATCGTGTCCGACCAAGCGTGTCATTTGTGATCAAGGAATTTGACTCAAGAGAGGAGGTTAGTATGGTGTTATTTTTTTTAAAAATGAAATCAACGCACTAAACAAGATAAAATATCTAGGCCTAGATCATGGAGGGAGCTTAGTGAACAAATCTAATGAAAACCCAACTAAAAATTCAAAGAAAAGAGAACTTTCTTTACCTTCCTTGATTGCTCCAATAGATCTCTTCATTGGATTGCTCGGATTGTGCTCAAAAGTTATTCATCAATGAAGTTTGGATATATCCATCTCCTATTGATGCCATGTTTGGCTTTGGATTGGATTTCCTTGGATTAGAATTTTGACATTATAACACTATGTTTGCATTCATGAATCAAATTCTTGCATAATAACTTTACTCTATCCAAGCTCTCATGAAAAATAAAGAGCTCTAGAATTGCTTTTATAGGTTTTGAAATGACTTGGAATGAGTTAAATCTTATCCTTGGTTTTCTTAGTTGACCCCAGTAGGGTTAAGAGGTGTCCAAAATCTCATGATAATAATGAATAGATATTTTGCATTTGGACAACTCATAAAAGGTAATGATTAGCTTTTTTTAGGATATTTATTGATATTTGAATTTTATTTTTTAATAATTGATTTATTTTATCATGGATGAGTTTAATTAGGATTTGATTTTTAATTAATCTTTGTTAGGATTTTGCATATTTTCCAAGTATTTAATTAATTCAATATATGCATTTACATGATTTAATTAATTTATTGGCCAAATTGATTTATTTGTTTATTTGTATGGTTAGGAAGCCAAATTTGAGAATTTTAAAAATTCTTAGGTTAAATGTTTAATGGTTGGTAAGAATTATTCTAATAGTTGAGTATGAATCCATTGGTGGCCAATTTTAGGTGTATAAAATAGGTATATGATTATGTGGAGTATATGTGTTATATAAATGAACAGGTGTAAAAAATGGAGTAGATAAATATTCAATACAAGGATCACATAAATGTGAAGTGCAAAAATAAGGAATTTGAGATAGGATACCTAGTGTTGGCACATTTGTGCAAGGAATAATTTATGCGAGGAACATATAGCAAATTAAATATGAATAAAATAGGGTCATGTACGGTGTTGCATAAATTCTTAGCAAACACCTATGAGATATGATTGTTTAAATATTTTGACATATTTCCCATATTTAATCTAGAATATTTGTATGATTTTCATGAGGGCAACTAGATGAATAATCAAAGGCACAATTACCAAACTTTAAAGTATAGTTATCATAGAAACATAAGGGAGAGATAGATGCCGATTAAATTTTAAGGTGGTAAAGAAGATGTTTGAGGAGTACAATAAATTCTTGGTAAAATAAAAGAATCACGCAATAGAGGATGCAATGTGGTTGGATCTTACTAAGATTGGTCATTATGGCCATACTATCAAAAATTTAAACTTATGAATTAAAGATCACATTTTAATTACTTGGGTTTTTTGATGTAGGAGCATCACAAGTTCAAAATCAATCTTTCATTAGCTAGGATGGATAAGTCCATTTTTTTGAAGAATGGTGCAATTCACAAGAGTACAAGGTGCAACTATGTAAATTATTTTGATGATATTTTTTGACACATATGAGTGGACCAAATCGATGTGCATTGGGAAAATATTTTAATGTGTAGATGTAGGTAGTAGTGCATGCAAATACTTGTGATCAGATTAAGAATTTAGGATGAGCACAAGTCAAATGAAAACATTGGTCAGACACACAAGGAACCAAATTGGCCATGGTAGGAAACACTCGAGTTAAGGTCACGTAAACATATAAATGTGTAACACAATTCATGTGAAGTCAACTAGGATTGAAAAAATCCATATAAACCTTTGGAAAAGCTTACTTAGACTCTAGTTTAGTTATGTGAAGTAGAAGTCATAGATAAATGTGAGAGATGACAATTAATGCACAATCTATCCTAATAAGTAACTAGGATTCACATGACATAATCTTATAAAATCTTATTAATTCTAAAATAGTATTATCAACTAAAGAATAGTGTGAAATTAAATAAAACTATCATAAATTGTATGGAAGGACCTTACATAATGAATCTAAGAATGTCAATTTGCTTGTGCATTTTTCCACGTAAGTAGCTTTGTAAGCTTATAAAAAGAGGCTTTTAAAATAATTATATATATATATATATATATATATATATAGAGAGAGAGAGAGAGAGAGAGAGAGAGGAAATCTTGAAGCCTTGAGCATTGTATTTAAGCTCTGAACCTAGAAAATCATGTAGTTTTTACTTGGGAAAACTCATTTAATTATGTTGTTTTATTAATACAAAGAGATCTTGTTTTATTTGAACCTATGGAAGGTGTGTGGAGAGGAAGTAAGGAGTGAGAGCATCACTCAATGTGCAGTGTAAGGCATTGCTATTTGGTACCCCTAACTGTTATTGAACCACATATGAGGTAGATTCTAACTCAATGTTTATCTCGTGATACATGGATTACTCATCAACATAATTGGGACCTTATTCATTTCCTCCTAAAAATTAGGACTCTCAACTAGGACAAATTATCTATGGATCTATAAATACACAATTTAATTATTATATAAGTGCTTCAGGTTATAATTTAAATAATTAATTATAACTAAAAATTATGTACAACTTGGTCTTTAGTTATTACTAGCACTTAACCCCTAGAATGGGACCATAAATTGAATGTTTTAATGTCCCATTCTAGGGTTTTTAGTTGTTACCATAGTTGTGTTGTGGCCTCGCAATTATAGTTCTTAAACTACATTAACATTGTATAATAAAATGAGTTTTAATAATTTATATAAAATAGCTTATATAATTTTTTTTATAAAATAACTTATATAAACTTATTGAGTTGTGCACAACCTCATTTACACTCATTTTCCCCAAGAGATGAGTCACCAAGATCTCTTAACTCAAACTTGCTTTATGAACCTTGTCCCAACTACTATCAATCCTTGCATTATTTGTAATAATTACAAACATTTAATCAATCAAATATAAAGAATGAAAAAAAATTACATCTTATTAATTTTGTTAAGTAACCTAGATCTACATCTCTATCACACTTGAGAAAATCATCACAAAACATGGATCAAGTTGCTAATTTTATGATGCATAGGTCAAAATTTCTCCTTTCCTCAATTGTATTACCTCACATGTTACCTAAAAATTATTGATTTCAAAAAATATTGGAAGCTTATGAAATAATTTGAAAATGTTAATATGTATTTATGTATCCTTATCCTTAGATGTTTCCTCATCCTCCTAAGCCATATGTTGCATATTGTTTAATTATCTATGTGTTTTTATTAAAGGTAAAAGTGTGTTTTTGAGGGACCCTACTCATAAAAAATTACTACCTCAGTGGCTAGTAACATAGACCAGAAGATCAACAAACATAGGAATAACAAACAAATTTACTAGATAGTCACAACAAAGATATAACATAAAAACAACTGATTCACAACTTCCATTACAAAATAAAGAGATTTAGCAATGAATTTTTTTCTATTCATCATAAGCTATAGTCCATTAATATGTCATGATTTGAAATTTATTCTCTAAATTGCTTACCAATTTTTCCTTTTCATACATAGTTGCCACTCTTTTAAGCTTTTTCCTGGGACTAGGATCATTCTCACTTGTGTTAGCATTGTTAAAAAATATAGATAAACCTTCCATTCTCTGCATTATGTTATTCACTATTACTTTACTGAATCTGACCAGAAGATTAAATTTATCTTTGAGTTCTCTATTCTCTTGCTCCAGCCTATTAATTCTATCAGTCATAATCTCAATCTGAGAAGCCATTTCAACTTCCCTCTCCTGAGTTCCATAAAATCCATATTTTTATTGAAGTTGTTAACCTCTTATTTCAATATTGAATGGTCCTTCATAAACTAGTGTAGAAATTCCTTATGAAGATTTACCTCATCCTCCAAAATCTCTAGTTTATTTCAATTTTTAGAAATATTTTAAAAAGAATTCAACTCAAAGTCTACTTGATCTTGTGTATGAGGATCCCTTATTTTTACTTCTACATGCTCATCCTTTTATTTACTACCTATAAGATTTAAATTTATTCCTTCCCTACTTTTAGATATGTGAGTGTCAATCTGAATATTCTATTCCTCAACATGTTCTACCTCAATTTGAGTATTCTTCTTGATGCCAACATCCTTGTCTATCTCCTCAAGATCAATCACAACATCTAAATCTTGTAGCATCTATTTACTAAAAGATCCCTCTTTCCTATTTTTTGCCTTATCATTATCTTCATTCTTCTTTGGCTTAGGTTTGACACTACTTAGCAATATTTTTGAAGGTACAGAGGCTAAGACATTGATCTTGATGTTTTTCCTTTCAAAAATTAAGTACTATAGATAAGGGTTTTGAGCTTGGAAGAACTTATATACAAGTAAAATTATAGCATGGTGTAATGGCTCTGATTTCTTACCGATTTGGACTTCCTTGATTGAATGCTCCAAACAATACAGGATATAGAATAAACTACTCATAGGAATTTTATGCTTCATATAATTGAGGAAAGGGAGATGGTAATAATGAACTACTTTATATCTACTATCCAAAGTTGCATACCTAATTATTTGCTCTACCACATAATCAAATGGAATAGGAAAGTCTTCTTTTTTAATCTACCTTGGAACACTGTGAGCTATTCATCCTGAACAAGGAATTTTTCCTTTTCATACTCTAGATTTGTATTCAAATTGATGTAGTTTTTTTTCTTCAATTTGTAGTCCAATAACCCTAGAAATTAACTCCTTTGTGATTTTAACAAAAATGTTCCTAATTTTTACCACCTGATCAAGCTATTTTTTTAAAAATTATTGGGAATGATACATATCGTATCCATTTATGTGATTTATAAAATTTGTTAACCCCCCTATATGAAATTTTTTCCATACCTCTAGCTTCTTTCTAATGTGATCTACATTCATTAGTTCCATACGGTTCAAATCTCCTCCCATGGTCGAATACCTTTTCACTGCCTTACCAAAATCCAAACTTGGAATACTTATAAACTTAATGAATTATTTTTTAGTAATAACCTTTACATAATTATAGATTTGGATGATGGTATAATGATGAAGAAAAGAATACTATTGTAGGTTATGATTATGAATGTCATATTTACTCAGCATAATTAAAACACACATAACAAAGCTTATTCTTACATGCCAATACTGATCTATGTAAGATCTGACCCCTACATAAGAGGATTGCTTTTTTTTTCTTCTAATAATATCATTTATATGATTGGGATGAATCTCCATTTTATTCTATACTTTGAATTCCTTTGTTTCAATCTCTTTATTAGCAAAAGAATCAACAAGTATATTGCCTTATCTATACATGTGCTAGAAGATGACTTTTTCAAACCCTTTGTTTATATAAATAATTTCATCTATTAAATGTGATATAGACCATGAAACCAAATTATTCTTATTGAGGTAGTTAATAATATTGAGAGAATCTCCCTTAATACAAAGGAATGTACAACTCAACTCAATAACCACATGTATCCCTCATAAGGCTGTTAAAGCTTTAAAGAAATGATTAGTTTGGAAGCCCATGTTTCCTTTATAAGTTGAACTAAGATCCCCATGATGGTCCTGAATTACCCCTCCACCTCTTGAAAGCCCAAGATTTCCTTTAGAGGATCCATGAAAATTGAGTTTTACCCAACCTAGTTGAGGAGCCATCCATCTTATCAATTTTATCAAGGCTATCTTGGGGTCCACTAAAGGAATGTTGTCAAGGTTAAGCTTACAATATTTAGCAATGTTTTCCTCAAATGAAAAAAAAGGATACCTTTTTCCCCACCTTATATTTTTGAAATTTTCATATAAGAGGGAATTTTTTTTTAGATACTCTGATGAATGAGCTATGCTTGCTACTGAAGATTCTATTATTACGTTCTTTCCAAATTTCCAATAGAAAATGAGGGAAAGCCAAATTCCAAATTTACTTAAGTTTTTGGTTAAAAAAGGGACAATACCAGGCCTACCAAGCCTCCATTAGAGACAAAGGAAGGACCCAATAAACTTTGAATCTTTTAAGCAGAGAACCTTAAATGTGGAAAGTAAATATATAGTTAATGAAAATATGATTAATAGTTTCCCAAGCATTCTCACATAGAATATACCTATTTAGCACATGAATACCTCTTTTACTTAGATTATCCAATGTAAAAATTCTATTTTGCACATTCAACCAACTGAAGATGTTAATTTTTGGAATTAGATTTTTATTCCAAATCTTTCCTAAAGGATTGCCCCTATCTATTAGATTTTGAAGCTTCATATATCTAGAATTAACTTGATATATTCCATCTAGTGAATCAATCCAAATTAATTCATCTTCGATCTGTAGATTTGTAATATGGTTACCCTTGAGAATAAAATTAAGATAAAAATATTAATAGCTGAAGCAACATCAACATTATCAAGGGTTAAATGTTTTCAGCTTTTTTTACCATTGTAAACCTATATATAATCAACCACCATTTCCCTAGATATAGAAGATATTGTAGGGGTAATATGATTCTAAGGAATAGGAGTTTATAGAGAATGGTTTGGAAGCCAAGGATCCTTCCAAAATATAATGCTATGACCATTACCAAGCTTCCACTTACATCCCTTAAGTAAAGTATCCCTATTTTTGGAAAAGAAATTCTAGATTATAGAACCTTTGATAAGAATAGGCTTAGAAAAGAAGGATAATGGAGAATTGTAACCAAGTTATTTGGCACAAAAAATGATTGCCCAAGGAGAAGGTTCTTTGAAAAATTTCCAACAAATCTTAGAAACTAACACCTTATTCATAGAGAAAATTTTTCTAATACCCAACCCTCCACATGATTTTAGAAGGCATATTTTGTCCCAAGCCACCAAAAAAAAATTGTGAATGTCCTCCACATCCATCCATATGAAACTTTTTAAAATTTTGTCAAATTTTTCTTGTATCCCCTTGGGCATTTTAAATAGGGACATAATGTAAATAGGGAGGCTTTATAAAACACTTTACCTATATGAGAAAGAACATTTCCTTTCCATCTCAAAATTTTTCTTTGAAACCTTTCAATTAGAGGGGACCAAAATTTATATTTCATATTCCTCTTAAAAAGAGGCATACCTAAATATACTGAAAGAAGTTCCTTGATTTGATAATTTAGAATATGAAAAATCTTTTTTATCAGAGGGTCGATGTATTGATAAAAAATAAATTACTTTTGGAGTAATTAATCAATTGTTTTGAGACAACTGAATAAATATCCATAATTAATTTTATTTATTTATCCTCCCTTACCAAACTTAGAGCCAAAATAATCATGTCATCAACAAATAATTAGTGAAGAGAAGGAAGAGCCCTTGAGGTAGGTTTGAAACCCTTCAAACTACCTTGTTCAATCAAATTCAAAATGTTTATACATAAAGAATCTACCATTATAATGAATAATAATGGAGACAAAGGATCCCCCTATCTAATTCCTCACTCACTCCCAAAAAAACCTACTAGAAAACTAATAATAATAATAATAATAATAATAATAATAATAATAATAATAATAATAATAATAGAAAACACTGTCATTAAAATGTAGCTATAAATTAACCTTCTAATATACTTGTGGGAACCAAATTTCTATAGAACTAAATCTAAGAAACTACAACCCACTCTATCATATGATTTGGCCATATCAATTTAAAAAACTACACCAATTTTTTTACTATCTACCATGGAATGTACCATTTCATGAACAACAATTATACCATCTTGAATTTGTCTTCTTGCAACATATCCACCTTGATTAGAAGAAATAATTTTATTTAAAAGTGACTTAATCCTCAAAGCCAAAAATTTTGTAAAAATTTTATATATAGAATTACACATGTTGATTGGCCTAAAATATTTGAATTGAGAAGCCCATGTCTTCTTGGGAATCAGATAAATAAATTATTATTAAATTCTCTAAGAAGTTTGCCAGAGAAAAAAAATCATCCACTGCAACCCATAAATCTTAATAATATACCAATATTGTTGATAAAAATTCACTGAATAGTCATCTGGACCTGGTGATTTATATTTATTCAATGAAAACACAACTACCTCTATTTCTTCTTTTATTAAATATCTCAATAAACTAACATTATCCTCATCAGTAATGAGAGTTGGGACACACTGAATAAAATTAGTGGTCAACTCTTTGACTGGCACTGAGTTAGGAGCAAAAAGATCTTTGAATAAACTCGCTACTTTCTCTTTAATTATAAATGGATTTATATGAAGAGATCCATCCTCATCAAAAAAATTATTAATTCTATTATGCCTTCTATTTTTGAGAGTAGTCAAATGAAAAAAAAATTGTATTCCGATCTACCTCATGTAACCAAGTAGTCCTTGATTTTTATCTATAGAAAGTTTCCTCTTAATTCAGAATGAAATGATAATCTAACTCTAGTTTATGCTTTTATTGAAGTAAATGTTCACTAAGACCTTGGGCAATAATACAATCCTCAAGAGAAGTCATCTTAGATTTAATATAATCTTTTTGGTGGAAGATATTGCCATAAACCTTGCAATTCCAAACAAGGATTTTTCTTTTAACTTTTTTTAATTTATGAAAAAACTTAAACATAGCTATACCAGAGACTTGAATATTCTACCATTCATTTATTCTTGTCAAAAGTTTTGGGTGAGTAAACCACATATGCTCAAATATAAAAGGAGTCTTACGAGTTTTTGGTAAGAATATTAAGCACCATGGATTATGATCTGATCTAATTCTTGGGAGATAAGATAAATAGAAGTCCTGAATGCTAAACCAATCAAGGGAAACAAGAGGCCTATTCAATATTGTCTGAATAATATTATTACCAATTATTTTATTATACCATGTAAAAGGAAAACCTCTTAGTTCAATATCAAACAACTCATTTACAATAATGAACTTAGCCAAATCCTCCATACTATCTGATAAATATTGGACACCTGCTTTCTTTTCTCCAACACAAATTAGAGTATTGAAATCACCCACTAACATCCATTTAAAATATTTACAAATATTTTTGAAATACACCAGTTCCAACCATAATCTTCTCCTACCCATAATTATGTTAGGAACATATATATTTGAAAGAATCTAGGAGAAATCTTGTGAAAGATCAATAATAAAACCTATAGGTGGTTTCTATTTTCAACAAGTATTTAAATTTAACTCTTTTATCATCCTAGAAGGTATCAATACCTCCCGATGCACCCTCTGATCCTACACTAGCCAACATAGCTTCTTTCAAAAGTTAATGTTTTTTCTCTACAAAACATTACTAGCCATTTGTATTTCCTAAATAGCAAGAATAACTGGTAGATTTATCTTCCTTATATCTCTAAAAACTCTATATTTTTTAGAATGATTCAGACCCCTAATATTATAGGATATAACCTTCATTGATCCTATTTATTTTACTTTTGAATGGATTCTCTGCTCAGTTTGAGCTTATGAATAGTTTGATAACCATTGGCTATGTCATTTTCAATTTTACTCTTTCTTGTTTCAGTTAAAGAATATCTTCCTTTTTTATTACATGAACCTATATATGCCTAATTATTATACCCATCTAAAATAATATCCTTTTAATCTCCAGCATAATCCAATTTAAAACTAGGAGATGTACAAGCTAAAGATATCTTATTATAAAACTCATTTTTATCAATTTCTTCATTAAACTGCAAGTTGTCTTGAGCCGAGTCAGAAAGAGATTCCTTTATCAATGAAAAACTTGTGAGGGAAACATATTTAACTTCACCTTCCTCAAAAAATTTCCAACATTAGAAAAGGCTACAAACCATCGGAGAAGCAAAATGAGTAGAATCATCTTCAGTATTTTGAAACTTTGTAATATCTATATCCAAGACATTGTCTTTGTGTTACCTCTATTCTAGAATTTCACTTGATATAGGAGTGTGTTATCTTCCCTTATCCACATAATTAAAATCTACCTGTACTACCTTATTTTCCTCTGAAGATTTGAGCATATCTCTTGTAAGTATTTCTATTGAAGTTGGCACATTACCTGATGTAGAAGCATCCTGGATCCCCATAGAAATTGGAATGTTTTCCTTCAGAGGAAAGGGTGTCTAAGAGGGATGATGAGGCTTTAATGGAATCTCATCTAAGCCAATATTATATTTCCTCATCCAAGTATTTTGAATTTTTTAAAAATAAAGGCATTACCCTTTTTGTAAAGAAGGGGTAATTTCTTGTCATATGACCTAGCTTTTTACATCCTTCACATTTGAGTAATGAATATTCATATTCAATTTTTTGAATCCTTTCTCCACTTGAGGAATTTAGAATTAAAAAAGTGGGAAATTCTTGATCCATTCTTGTATTCACATAGAAATGAGCATGCACCATATAGGTTCTTGATTTTGTAGTAGAATCAAAGGCAATAAGATTGCCAAATGTTTTCACTATACTGATAAACAAATCTTCTTCCAATATTCAAGAGCAAGCCTAGGAAGCCTCACCTAAATGGGTGTCTTCTTGTTTAGTATCAATTCCTACTTTTCATATTTTTTAAAATTCTATATCGGTATACCCATAACCCAAGGCCCCCCTACTAACATCTGTGTACTATCTTCATCATTGGTACATTTGATTAGGAAATAGTCATTTCTAAAAGCAGAGATATCCAAAGATCCTCTTACCTTCCAATGGATTCTTGCCTAGGACCTAAAACACTCAATATTAGGATGCAGACCTAGAAATTCATTTGTGTTATAGTGGGTTTTTCCTTTAAAAAAATCAATTTCTTTAGTGAGCCATTTCTACATTCATTTAGTATATGCTTGTATTCAAGGTTGTAATATTCAAACTATTTTTTTGCCTAAGGAGATTACTATTTTTTTGAAATACCTTAAACCAAAAAAATCAAATGTCAGATATGTTTTAAATAAACTAAAAAACTTAATCAATATGTTGGGTTTTTTTCCAACACTTTACCAAAGGTCTATGCCACTAGCATGGATCCAAAAAATAAGCCTAATTATCTATGTTGACACATCATTTAAGTGGTACTTTCACGCTCACATGAGGCACACATAGAGATAACTAGGGTATGTTAGGTTAGTTAACAAAGATGAATTTGACAGAGAATCCGTTAAAATCATTTCAATAATCTTAATTAACTAGATAGCATGGGAATCATGTACATGCATACATAAGTGAGAATTCATATCTTAATAAAACTTATACAACTCATTACATAATACCAAAAAACAAAGGAATCCATGGTTAATCAACACAAATATACAAAACAACTTCCATATATAATAAATATTGCATCTACAACATGTACTTAAATCATAGTTTTAGCTTCATGAATGAATACAATAAATGATCATTTCATGTCTGAGCCTAATAAAAAAAACTAATTAGGAATGAGATAGGAACAAGTTAGCAACCATAATTCTAAATACAAAGTGGTCTTTATAAACACAAGCACCACCTTGTTTTACATTTTTTGGTGAGATATTTTGTAAGGGAAAATAAAATTTATATTTTATATCAATAGTACATATGACAAAAATTCCCTCCTTTATTTGCATGAGAGGATCCATTTAATGAAAAAAGGAAAATTTGAAAATAAGTTAATACAAAAGATTTAATATTTACAATTATACACATTTAAAATTATTCTATGGGGTTTTATTTTATGAACATAAAAAAATGTACAATATAAAGGAAAACAAATGAGAGAAAAAGAGAGGAAGTGGAAAAATTATAAAAAAATAGAAAGTATACATGATTAAATAAATGCAAATTTTAATCACTTATTATACTGAAGTAGGAAATAACATGAACATTTTAACATTGAATCTTTTGCATAAGTAGATACAAATATTGAATGGAAGTTGAACTTAAGAAAAATAATCATTCACCAAGAAGATAAAAGACAAAATTTTGTTGAAGCTTCTTCTATTGATCTCTACAAAGAAATACAAAGTTTCCTTTCTTTCTTTCTTCACCCAAACTTTTTGTATTGTGAAAAAAGTCCCTATTATAATGAAGATCCATGAATATATAGATTGAGAGTGATTAATAACCTCATAACTTCCTATAACTACCCCATTTTTAAAAATGACTTATATTTTCTCATTTTGCTTTTCTAAGAATTATTTCATAAAGTGAAAATGTATAGATTTCAAATTATAGTCACTTTATGAAACTTACAATGAATAAATATAAAAGGAGAGAGATAAATCAAAAAGGGAGAGAGGAAGTAGAAGGATTGTTAGAATAAGTTGTTGGTTGTTTGGAAGAGATTATCTATCCATGATCTTCAATTTAGGCTGATTTCAACCTAAAAGTTCTAATTTCTCGGTATAATGCTAATTCCTTGTTATTTGGGGATGAAAATATTTGATAATCTAGTTATCCAAGAAATTATCATTTAATTTACTTACTTTTTCATTCTAAATAAATTGGGAATATTTATATTGCATTCAATGAGGGAATTATGTAAATTGCTCAATTTGTTCATGGCTTATACATTGAATTTGTCTATACCAAACAATTCTTCCTTGATCATATTTTCAATAGTTCAAAATGGACTGACCAAACATCTACATGAATCTCAATCAAGATTTCATTGCAAAGTTTATTGTATCTCTCTAAATCTTTATGAGCTTCTTAAAAAATACTGAGCTTCTATTCCACACTTTGAAACCATATAAGATATATATTATCATCCACCTTGCTGAAAAATTGTTACCACGTCTTTCAAATTTTTGACTATGTTTTTTAGGATTCCACTTTCCTTCAAAACTTTTTGAATTTCTACAGAGCTTAGTTCTATCTTTTTGTAGAAGGTCATAAACTCTCCTTACTTCATCTATGAATCTAAGACCATCAATGGTGAGTTATTGGACCTAATTTTCCATTACTCTTATGTGATTTTTGAGTTTATGAATATTGGAAACAACATCCTTGCATATATTATTGAGAAGATCAAATTCTATAAGTGAAGCCATCAAAATATTGTTTTGACTCAAAAATTTCATTATGTATGAAGAAAGTTTTTTCACTTGTTATTCAAGTTATTCTTAGGTTTGCTTCCCCAAATTTATTCTCTCTACAAGTTTTTATATAGTAACCTAAAAATTATTAATATCCCATTAATGGGTATATTATCTTATGTGTATTATGCTTAGGCTATAGTTTGCAAAAGTCATATCTTTCAACCTTATCAACTATGGGTTTGGAAATCTCTAGAAATTATGAACCTGAGGGTTCAAATATCAATCTTGAATTTATTTTGGCCTTTTTTGGTGGTGGGTTCTATAATATATTGGATACTATATCAAGTTCGACATCAATATCCTTCACATTACACTTATTCCTCTTTTTTTAATCTGATAAATCTATAAGAATGATGACTTTCCTTAAGGAACCATGACTTGAGTGTCTTGGGATTTACAAGACCTAACTAATGAAGAGGTTGCTGAGAAATAGTTGTAGTATCTCTTGAGATAACAATTTGTTGTGGGTCGGTGAAGAAGAAGTGGGAGAAGGAAGTGGAGGAGGTGGTGGAACATGGGAAGGAGAAGGAATATGGAATGGAAATGAAATGGAGGCATGAGGAGATGGAGACATGTGTGAAAGTGGAATAAAATAAACAATATATACTTGCACCTAAATAATAAGAGGTGCAAGAGGTACATGAGTTGCATAAATAAAGAATACAATAGGAACTTATTTTGGAATTATGGGAGGTATAGGGGGTGTTTATACTAGGCCTACAAAAGATGCATTAGAAGCTTGTGGTAAACCTAGATCAGTAATAATAAAATGTTATTTTGTATTATCAATAATGAAGTAAGGGTCTATTAGAGCCCACATAAATAAACTGATAGAGTTTTAGGATTCTTGATGACAAGTCTTAGATGCCTTTTTTCAGCTACATTAGCACAAGTTTGCTTTGGAAATCTATTTTTTTAGGATCTTCATCACTCCCTCCACTTGTTGCTTGCTTGGTCAAGCATTTTTCATATATAACTTGGTGTGATTTTGTTTAACATGTAGTGATTTTGATTGTTTATAACTTTTAGAAGATCTGACACCTTTTGAACTTCATTGACTTTTTTATTTAGCCAATTTCTTCTTGAACCAAACTCTTGATCTTTCTAAAATATTTTGGTTCCTTCATTCAAATTTGAAGACTTCTTGATTAACCAATTAATATTGGAAGAGTCAGAAGATTTACTTTGTTAAAAATAAGATCAATCATGTCTGACCCATCATCAATAATCCCCTTATTGACCCATTCTAATCTAAATACTTTTATTTGATCTAGTTAGTATTAAGTAGTCTCTCTTTTTACCCTCAATTTTATCTTCACAGTCTTCGTAATAATATTCAATTTTTATAATATATAATTATCTAGAACTAAGTTTTAGATTATCCTTTACAAAGTTATTAATATCAAAATATGGAGTTTTTGTGTGGGACTTCATTATAAACTCAATCATATATTTTTAAATATTATAAGCATCTTGAGTTGATCTACACATGTAGTAACTTAAAACAATAGGAAAATAGATTCCCATTGCATGTTTCTCATTGAATTTTTTGTGACCTTCACTCAACTACTTACATATCTCAATGAGGTTAATTTTATCACTTACATATCTTAGTAGCTTATATGGAAAACCAAAGAACCCTCCAACTTTGATATATGTAGACATAAAAAAATGAATGAAATAGCTTCCATATTTCTTGACTAGGGAAACATATTCATCTAAAATTATAATGGCTATATTTCTCTCAAAATTATTTATAACCAACATAGTGAAGGCATCATTCACTCTTCTCAAAATATTTTTTCCTTGCTCATGAGTGAGTTGGGGTAGTTTATCATTTATCAAATTCTAAGGGAAGTTTTATCTTCCACATTCAACATTGAATATTGTCTTAGATCAACAATACAATATACTAAGTATGATGTCATATAAAATTATTGAGTTGATTCAAGTCCTATCAACTACTCATCAACATTGTCACTAATCACCTCTCCCTAATCTATGAATTGTTTCCATGTACAAAAAATACTAATTAAGAGACACATCTATTCAGAGAAAAACTTAGTTTCCAAATTACCCATAACTCTATCAATAGAGTTATTACATTAGATAATTATTTTTGAATTTTTCCCCTAGTTAGTGTTTTAGGAAGTTTCGATGGCCCTCTTCTTTTAATCTTCATACAAGTTTGATTTATAATATTTAAACACCTATCATTGTTTTGATTTCAATAGTTTGATGTGATGTCCCTATTTACATCAAATGTTTATTCAGGAGTAGGGATTCCAAAAGTTACATTAATGTATTGACTATCAAGCTTGGTTAATAGAACATAATCAATAATTAGATTTGCATATTTTCTTGGTCATAATATTTACATAGGCTATGACCAAGTCTACACACTAAAATGAAGTTGGAAACTAGTTGCATGTGCAAGTCCACTATCAAAAATGAGTTGACCTACATAATTCTCTTTCCATTTTCCATTATCTCACAAAAATATTCAATATATACATGTTCAATCTCACTTTTTGTTAATCTTATAAATGTTTTTATCAATAATTAAAATTGGTTAATAACCCATGTATTTAAATTCATTTTGGCAAAGGAGGACATGTAGAATGTAGTTTCAATTAAGAGTATCAAATCTCTTACTGTGATATTTAGAGGTAGGAAATTTTTATGTGGGAAATAATTATATGTCAAATGGTCATAAAAGTGTTGTAAATTATTTATAAGACCCTTTAAGGACCAATATTTTCCAAACCATAAATTTAATGTATTTTTAGCACTTAAAAAACCTAAAGTGTTAAAAATTCACAAAAAAAGAGCTGAAAACTGAAGGGAAAGTTAGGGAATCACTCAAGGGATGGAAACCCATAGAGTGGAATGATGGGATGAGATAAAAATGACAAAATGTGGATAAAATGGAAGATAACAATGAATAAAAATGTAGAAAAATAACTTGTTGAAAATGAATGAAATGAAGAGAACAAAGTGGAGAGGACAATGGTAGGAGAGACCAACCTTCCAGAGTGTGAAATCAGGAGGGCTTGAGCAAGAATCCATGAGCTTGAAACTTGAAGGGTCATTGGCCACATGGGTTGATTAATTCATGATTTCCTTGTGAAAATGGAACAATGAATTTCAATGTATAACACTTAAACAAAACTTTACATATTTCAAAAACATTCCTTAAATTCTAGGTTTTCAAAGGTTCCATTAATTTTTTTATATTTTAAAAATTGATATAAGTTATTTTTTTGTAAATATGGATAATCAAAATACAACACATCTTAGTGATTTGACTAGATTTCTAAAGGTTTTTGGGTTTCCATATATCTGAAGAACTTACCCAAGTTCTTCAAAACCCCAACAATCCCAAAAATCATGAAGCTAATAAAAAAATTAAGCCTAAGTTTTGATTGAAACTAGAGTTTTTTTGGGACTTACAGGTTTTTGGATATTTGAAATACAAAAATAATTTTTTACAATGCCCAAAAATTTCAAACTAATAGAAGATCGAAGAAAATTGAAGATTTCACTAAATGTTTATAATGTTTTTTTCTCATTTCAATCTAGTCTACACAATGGTGTCAAAATTGGGAGGTTTTAGAGATTTCAATTTTGACAACAACAACATTACAATTCATATTCCTATCTTTACACTTATGACTCTCAAAAATATCTAATATAGTAGATAACTATGACTCCACTATGTTAACTATTCTTTCTAGATCCATGCTCCATGAATTATGCAATTGAATCTCATTCCTTTCCCTTCCTATATTTGTGTCAATTGACATTTTAAATCAAGTGCTTTCATAGTATCTCATATCTTTTCCTTTTCATGTGATGTGCACCTAGAATCTCATTGTTTATTCTTCCAACTTTTGTGTTTTCAGGTTATTCGAAGCTTCTACCTATACTTCCATGTGCTTCTTCTTTATGGTGTGAAAATAAATGTCACAAAAAACCCTCTCAAGTCTTCTTCATAACCTTCAATAGTGCTTGTTATATACATGCTAGATTATTTATTCACTTTATCTACATGCTAGTACTCAAGTATGTATTGATTTTTTCTACCATATAGTACCAAAATGTGCCATCTATATTGATGTGTCTTTGTCTCTCAGATTCCTCCTCCTTTTCCACATTTTTACAAATATTGACTACCTTATTCTCTATAACTGTTAATTTTCTTTCTATAATCACACACTTTCTTCTAGTTATTACTTCTTGCCTTATACATTGGTACCATTAATCACATTTTTTGTACCACTTTGTTGCCACTCTCACTAAGGCCAACCCAAATTTATCTTCTACTAAATAGTATGGCTCTACAACCAAAACACTTTGTTCACCCTCTCTCTGTTAGTGCCTTGGGATTAAGTAAAATGGAGGAAAACTCAAAATCTAGGTCCTCTAAGTGTAACTCAAATATCCAGGGAGTTGCTTGTACATTGTCTTTGAGGTGTTTCATTCCCATAATATTTTCCAAATAAACAATATGGTTACCAAATTTTCCCTTGAACTTATTCTGTTCTACTCTTGACAAGTTCCTCTTCTTCTATACTAGATGGTTCATAGGTTATGAAGTTATACTCTTTAGAGTGTATTTAAATTGGTATACTAGGAAAATATATTTATTCATTCCATACCTCCCTATTTGAATCTCCCTCATACATAGTTACATCCTCTCCAACTTCTTTCTTAGGTGCTTCTCCCTCGCATAGTGTAGATTATTATTGTAAAATGGATTAGTTTCTTTGTTATCTCATTCAAAACAACAAAGGAATAAATAAGAAACATCAGGGATAATCCCTCAGATTGGGTAAGATATAAAAGCACAAAATAAATAAAAAACACAATTGAAATGATTATACCTTCCTCATGGCTATTTATTCTAAGCTTGATTTAGGTTTGTTTAAACCTGGATTATAGAACTATGAGTCTTCAAAAATGCCATAAGTGTATTTCAATGGAATCTCCCCTTGTCTACAAGTGGTTGGTTGAAGAGTGAAATAAATGTTGAAGTTTTTCAATGGATTTTTGTACAGTTTCCTTACACGAAAAAATCTTGTTATGCCTAGAGGAGTTACCCTTTATTTATAATCTGATCAGATCGATTATAGCTATTGGATCAAGATTAAGATGAGTGGATGAAAATTAGTTAATCCTAGATGACCTATGCCATTAATAATTGTAGTTGAGTTTGTATTGATTATGCATGGCTTGCAAATTATGATATTTGTTTGATATTTTTCAAATGCTTGACAAATTTCATGATGATGTCATGATCCATAATATTTGCCTATGATGTCATGATGATATTTGATAGGTATTGGAGAAGTCAATACACAAATTTAACTCATACACTAATCAATGGATCTGAACACACAAAGACAAATTTTCAACACAAATAATATTCTACTCTCTATTCTGATTAATTCATTCAAACACACTTACAAATATATAGGACCTCTAATTCCTATAATAAGAGTTTCCCAAATCCATACAAACTCTCAACCACTTACCCGTATAACAATAATATATTACAAATTCTCTTTGTAATAAATATCTAATAACAAACATTATATGCAAGAATATAATATCTATCTAATATAATAATATTGTTATATAAAAATATTTTGATTAACAAACTAATTAACTATGTTTACCTCTCAGTAAATATCAACCTGTAAATACTGAAACTTACACAATGTGAAAACTAATCCCAACAATCTCCCCCATAGTTTTTACATGGTATAATATATCTCATTTTCTAATTTTAGGATGCCATCTTTGTGTGCTCATGATCTTCTCTACATATATGTGACATTGCACATCTCTTTCTTCACACTCATCTACAATTGATTTTGTTAGAGTAATTAATTTAGGTTAATTACTTATGTTAAGCTTGCTTAAGAGTATGCCAACATTATGTTGACATACCCACTCACCCACACACTCTCTCTTATTTATAGGCACTCTAGTAGTGCATATTGCATATTGAGAGTATGGAGGAGTCATAGAGGAAAAGTGGTCATTACATCATACTACTATCATTTATATTATAGATAGTCATTTCATTGTGTGAGCAATGTGTTAATGACCATGGTTGTGGCAATGGATTCTTGGAGAGATCTTGGTTGAGAGTTTTCATAACTCTAGCATAGTATCAGAGCCTTTTCCAAGTTCAATTGCTTATCATGTTTATGTTCTCCTTTTGTTATAGCTTATAATCTTCAAAATCTATGTTTTTATTTTGAAGATTGGCATTTGGATTGGTTGGATTTATTTTTTGTGCTTTACATTATTTTTTGAGATATTTTTTGCATTGTTTATCAAAAATCTCATTGTGTAGGCCATTCACCTCTAACCATACCTCTATTTTTTAGTTTGAAGAAGTTGCATGGTCATTTTTTGAGAAATCCATTTTTTGGGTGAAGTTATGTTTTTTTACCAAAATGTGATATGTTTTGGTCAACGACTCTTTACTCCTATAACATTTTAGGAAACTATTTCTGGTTTATGAAATCCTCTCCAACATATTTCTATAACATCTTATATTTTAAAATTATAATGAATATCAAGGAAGTTATGGTTATTTCAAACTACTATTCTAGGTATTTTTTTTGTGGTGTTATTTTTGGCTTTGGCTACTCCAAGATCTATCACTTTTGATCTATGATATGATCTACATGATAGTCCCTCTTTGGCCTTATTTTTGTTGTGTTGTCCTTATGAATCTCCATTAAATTAACCATATTTACCAACATTTATTTTTTGACTTAATGTTGATTTGATTCAACATTAAAATTGAAGTGTTGGAAATTTGCATTATGTTGGGCTCTCTGTATGTGTAATTGATCAATATTTTGTCTGTAGTTTTATACCTTAGCCACAAGGAAATTTAAACCTCTGACCTTGTTATGGGAGACAATTAGTATGAAAAAAGAGGTAAAGCCTTACAACAGTCCCGTGGAGTCATTGTAACATTGGCATCCTTTCTTTCTAGCAAACCTTTTTTATTAGCATTGTAGAATTTGATCAATATTGAAATCTACATTTCCCTGGCTAAAGCATACCTTCTTCTAGCCTTGGCATTTTCCCTTGGTGTTTTGTAGAGCCAGCTTTAGCATCATTATTCTTATTATTTTTGCTTTATCTCAGATCTGTAGAAGTATGCTGGAAGACTGCTCTCAAAAGGTGGACATAATAGCTAGTTGGTTGTGGCAGTGGTTGAGTGTCTATGTTTGCATCAACCTCCTTTATGTCCTCTTGTACCAACTTATTTTTGCCTTGTTGTTGCACTAACTATCGACTGCCTATGGAAAATATTTTTTCCTCGTAGAAAGTGTAAGATAAATGACACTATTTTGGTGTCATTGCTATAAAACAAAAACAACCCTAGTTTTGAAGAATGTCATGTGAAGTAGCTAATGGTGCATGGGAGGGGAAGAAGCATCAATGGGGTGGCTTTTTCCCATGGCTCTTTCCACATTTTTGCATGATACATAGCATAAAATGCAGGCCAAGTGACCTCCATTTTGTAGATCCCTTAGCACTTTTATGGTGTTTGAGTCAATCTTGCTCTAGGGGCATCTCCATTGCTTCACTTTTTAATCATGCATTTTAGATATGCTAAAGATTTGATTGTAAAGTCATTAACAAATTTTGGTGGGAGACACTATTGTCAAGTGGGTCCTTTTTTACTTTGTGGCAAAACAACTTGCTTTGGGGTCCCAACTGGGTGACAGACACCTATATTCCACCTTATTTCCTCTTTACATAGTTGAAAATGTTTTTATTTTCTTTTACTAGCTGTAATTTTACTTAAAGAGGAAGTCAAACTAGCTTTCATGCATATCGAGACAACCGGCAAAACTTTTTTCCACTTTTATTTACTTTTTTAAGTCTATGGAAAAATTTCAATTCCCATGAGTGGTTGAAAGGCTAGGTTCTCCTTTGTTGTAGTATTTTTTTAATCATTTAGTGAAAATTTTATTAAATATGCCTCTTTTTACAAGAAATTGTTTATTTAATAACTTTTGATCGGTAGCTTGAAATTAGGCACCATCTTTTTCAAAAGTTCATATTTTTCAATTTTCCACACAATGGTCCTATTTACATTTTAAAATTCACTATTTTATAAAGTGCCACATTCTGGGGGGTCTCTTCACATTAGTTGTGTTGCCATGCCTTTACATTTTGTGGTGACATAGATGTGATGTTTTAAGAAATTTTTGAGAGATAATTCATATTTTTGCATGTACCTTATCTCATTTTTAAGATATTAGAGGGTGAGGTCCAGTCTGGTAGGAGGTCAAACCCCCTCATAGTTAACACATACTTCCTTCTTACTCCTTTGCATTGTCATCCTTTGTTGCACTCATGGATGCATTTTTAGCTAAGTTTGACATCCTATTCTTGAGTGTACATTATCCCTACTATGGGTTTTTTTTTGTTATGGACCATGCACTGTACTTCATACATGCACTATCTAGGACACATTTTTAGTTGAGCTCGACATCCTTGTATGTACTTTGCATGTTTTTATTTTTGGCTACTGGTTTTTCTATGTTTGCATATATTATGTCTCTTTTTTCCATTTTCCACACTATTCTATGAGCTCATAACTTGCATTAGTACTTTGACACACTGGTAGTTGTGTCTTGTCTCTTCGAAGCCCCTTTCTTAGCACCTTGCCTTCTTCTATGGAGACACCATTTTTGGTCCCTTGTTTTTAGAGCATCTTCTACATTTTTGACACCATTTTTTGATAGTTGAAAGTATCCCATAGCTTAATTATAACTATTCTGGTGAATCTCAGTGTCAGCTTATCTTTTTTGATAGTTTGACAGTCTCATTCAACATAACTTGGAGATATTTTGGTGTATACAATGTTAACTTGTTTAATGTTCAAGTAGTGGATTTGGACCACTCGTGTAGACCTTTGTTTTTCCACTCCATCTATTCAATAGTATGGGGGGGGGTGTGATGTATATTTTTCTTCTTGATATTGAGCATTCTTGGCACATATAGTATTTTTTTGTACTTTCATCACCACTGACAGTCTTCTTGATTAAAGCTATTCTAATGAAGCTTAGTGTCAGTTGTTTTTATGATCAAGTAGTGGATTAAGACCACTCGTGCATATTGAGTTCTTTTGTGACTTGAAAGTACTTGGAGTGTGGACTTATTTAACATCATCTATGGATGGATTTCTTACTCTCTTCTTTTTTCTTTTTTGAGGGGGGAGTTTTTCCTATGGGTTTTCTCTCTCCTCCACCTTTTGAGAGTTATGTATTTTGCACCTTTTGTGTACATGCACAATTTCATGTTTTTAGCATAATATTAATTTTAGATTCTTATATTGTACATGGGTATATTATTCAGGCACTTTGTTTGCTAGAACCCATATGAGGATTACATAATGTCTCATCATTTGTTGGCCTTCTTTGGTGTATTTTTTGTACTTTCATCACCATTGATAGTTTTATTTATTGAATCTATTCTAGTGAAGCCCAGTGTTAGTTATTTTGTGATTGAGTAGTGGACTCAGACAACTCATGAAGATATTATAAGTATTTTCACCTAGTGTTCAGCATTGAGGGGGGGATGTTTGGAAATGCTTCATCGAGTTTCAACTTCTACCCAATATTTTAGAGATCAATGTTTCTTCTAGTTGATCCTTATATTTAGCATCAATTCCTATTTTACTTGGTGGTTACAATGATTGGCATCCATGTATTATTATAAGATGGATTGGCATCCATCAGGACACTTGGCTTTTTTACTGGATTATTTTGACATTGTACATAGGTAACCAACATGTCATAGTTGTTAGGACCTATCTTTTGAGGAGTCTTACACTCTTCTATTTTTAATTGCTCCCTAAGTTATGCTTAAGGGAGGGTGTTAGATTAATTAATTTAGGTTAATTACTTGTGGTAAGCTTGCTTAGGAGTATGTCAACATTATGTTGGCATTATGTTGGCACTCACCCACTCTACTCTCTTATTTATAGGCACTCTAGTAGTGCATCTTGCATATTGAGAGATATGGAGGAGTCATAGAGGAGAAGTGGTCATTACATTGTAATACTATCATTTATATTATAGATAGTGGTTTCATTGTGTGAGTAATGTGTTAATGGCCATGGTTGTGGCAATGGATTCTTTGAGAGATCTTAGGTGAGAGTTTTCATAAATCTGATAGGTTTTCTAGGTTCACCAATAACCTTACAAAATGGTTTTCACAGGTTCACCAATAACCTTACAAAATGGTTTTCTTAGGTTCACCACTAACCTTACAAAATGATTTTCTCAGGTTAACCACTAACCTTTGATCATGATTGCTACAATGTTTTTTTAAATCAGTATTATCCAATGTAAATATATAAAAAAAGGGTTACATGGGAATATTATTTACAAGTGAACAGGTACAATTTTTCTTATTTTTCACACATGTTTTAAAATAAATATAACTATCACACCATACTTAAAAAATTGAAATCCACACAACTAAAAATAACACACAAAATGTCACCACATCATTGGTGTAGCCCTGTCATTGGCAACTGATGAGAGGTCACCAAAAGACCTCCTTCTTCTATATATCCTCCAACTTTCATTAGGTTCACTGCTCACTCAACAGATTGGTCGATGAAATGTAAATATTTTGATATTGTTTATTGTATCATTCCCTTCCACAATGTGAAATGGTTAACTTCGGATGTCAGTTTCCACTAAAAATGCATCCATAAGGATTTTATTATTTTTTTTTATGATTTTTGACAAAATACCCAAAAATACTTTGATGCTAGACTCTTTAACAAATAAGACAAACTTTATCGACTTTGATACTTTGAAAATTTTTGACATTTTTTTTTACATAAGAAAGACCAATAATACCTAGACATGGACATTTAATAATTTACAGACATATACTATTGGCATGGACCAAATAGTTTTTTGAACAATTTAATTAAAAAATTCAATATTAGATTTAATAATAAATTGATTCAAAAAAAACTTAATGTCAAAAAAATTTACAATAAACTAAAAGTTATTAAAACCATATGTTTAAATTTTACAACTAATTGACTCTCGACTCATAAACTATTTTAACCAAACTTATAAAATTGAAACCAAATTATAAATTATTTTTTCAAAGTCAACATGTAAGCAAATCATCATCAACTTGATGTGAACTGTATGGCTTAATGTCCAACATAAAATCATGTGTATAGTGTCATGTTACCATAAATACTTAGCCCTTTAATAGAGATCAATTTTTCCAAATAAAACTAATAGCAAAGATATATACCTGAAAACTTACATAGATCAAATGGCTTGTTGAATTGGATAAGCCATGTTGGAATGAGATGTATATATTGACTTAGCTCTAGTTGTATGGTGATCCTTAGAACATGTGAAGACATTGAGCAAAGAGGTGGGGCTTGATGCATGGAAAAACAAAATGAAGAGTGAGCTCAAAATTTATTAGGCTATGTTTGTGCAGGTTTGAATCCTACTATCGATACCAACATTAACAAAGTAGAGCTACCTAAGCATGATTTAGAATGCTTGATTGAATAGATTCTCTATACATATACTTCATAAATTACAATGTTAATGAATTTATTTTATTATCAATTCTAGTCATGGAATTTAATGAGATTTGTTCAATGCTTGGATTTCCTTATAGCAGTGACCTATCAGATCTTATGATGTCATAATCAGATGTACATAGGTTGAATGTAGATAAGGGATGGTGAGCCATGGAGTAGAATCAATGGCTAGAACAAAGGCATAACCATTGATATCATAACAAGTTTAGATCAGGTTGAAAACAATAAAATTCATTCAAGTCCTATGTCAATATTAGAACTACCATTATTTCCTTTCAAAAGAGTGAAATTGTGCATCAAGAGATTAAATAAGACTATGATATTATTTATGTAGGTCCACCATCCACCATGGAGACAATAAAAAAATCTCCTTTGAAACATTTTCCCTCTACCGGACTCTCATTGTTCACATGCACAGGATCATAGATTGCTCTGATACCAATGATAGGTATTGGAGAAGCCAATACATAAATTTAACTCATGTATTGATCAATGAAGATGAACACATAGAGACAAATTTTCAACACAAATAATATTATGCTCTCTATTATGATTAATTCATTCAAACACACTTACAAATATATAGGACCTCTAATTCCTATAACAAGGGATTCCCAAATCCCTGCAAACTCTCAACCACTTACTCGTACAATAATAATATATTACAAACTCTCTTTGTAATATATATCTAATAACAAACACTGTTTGCAACAATATAATATCTATCTAATATCATAATATTATTATATAACAATATTCTAATTAACAAACTAACTAATTATATTTACCTCTCGGTAAATATCAACTTGTAAATACTCAAACTTACACAATGTGAAAACTAATCCCAATAATATCATCAATTACTTAACCACTTGCCATAAGAATTTAGAAATAAATCTAATAAATGAATTTATAAAGTAAGTAATTTCAATATCTATGGAATTTTAGATTAGAGGAAAATTAGGTTAAATAACAAAGGTTAATTAACTTAATGAAAAGTGATGCGACTTTTGAAATTCAAAGAACTGTTTGACCTAATTAATCCAAAACATCTCTTATATGGTCATAATTTGACTCGAGATGAATTTAGTGAAGCTGATAACTGCTTATGGTGCATTTCCCCAATCAGAGATACTCCAATACATTTTATAAGATACATGCAAGATGTTTGGAAGAATTTGGATGTTTTAGTGACTTTGTGTGTTATTTCTAAAAAATGTTTTGATGTGCAATTTTGACACTGAAGTGATGAAAATGAAGTGTCTACATTTCCCCATATTTGAAAGTGTGTTGTAAGATATTAGATGAAGCAATGAATTTTTAAATAATGAAAAAGTTGTTAAAATGATCAAATAAAGATTGAAAAATGATATTTTCACATTTTATTGAACATTGTTCAATTTACTAAAAATAAGTTCAACACTATGTGATTCTATCGGTCCCAATCGATGCTTGTGGGAGGTGGAATATCAATATATTGGCTTATCTAGTTAACATTAAAGGGATGTATAATGGTAATGTAAGGGTAAAAGGTATCACAGTCCTCATAAAAACTACTAGGAGAACTTGTGTCAATGCTAAAGAAAACATCCTCAACAACTATAAAAGGATCATAAATGTTTTCAAGTGGATTTTCAAGGAGTGTATAATATATCTCAAAATAGTTATTAATGTATGTTGATTATAACTCAAGTGGATTTGGTAGAAGTGTCTAACTAATGTCATAATATCCACTAATATATTTTGATTTTTAAGCTGATTCTGACTCAAGGGGATTTGAATCTGATGTTGGTTCCATAATAGAACCCAATTATGATACTAGTTATAAAATAAAACTTGATTATGATGTTGGTGTTAAAATTAATGTTGGTTCTAAAATGAAACTTGATTGTTATGTAGATGTTGCCATAAAAATGGATTTTTGGCATGCATTGTCCATAAATACTTTATTCAATTTTCATTTGGAAATGAAAGATTTAGGACAAAATAATTTTTTGAAATGGGGAATCTTTGATAATGAATGAATAATGGGTTGTTGCTCAATAATGGGTTCTTCAAAGATTGGCTCATTGAATATGGGTCCTTCATCAAATAGTGGCCCTTCGTCAAATAGAGGTGGACCAAAAATGGTGTGTATGGTGAAATATGGGTGATTCGACAAAACATTTGACAATAGGTTGACTATCTTGACCTTGATTTGGAAGTAGACAAATCTGATCGTGCTTGGGAAGGGGATCATGATATATCTTGATCGAATAGTTATTAGGCATGGAAACATTTAGGTATTCAATATATAATGGCCTTTGGAGGGGAAACTATTAACTCTATTATGGCTCTAAGGCTAGATTGAATTTTGGACAAAAGGATGAAATGTCAAGAGCATATGCCAAATGAAGTAGTTATTGGCTAAGTTGAGAGAGCTTTTTTATCATTTCTTGACTAAAGAATGATGGTCCTAAAATAATTTTAGCATCCTAGGATACCATGAATTATATTAACTTTAGGCCAATGCTCGAAAACAAGGATTCATGCAAAGAGAAATATGATTGGAAAAAAATTATACCCAAAGAGGGTAATCTTGGTCTTTGATTAAAATGGGGCCCAAAGAGGGTGGTCTTGGTCTTTGATTAAAATGGGGTCCAAAGAAGGAAGTTTTAGTTCAATTTACTTGGATTGGTTTGGCTTGAATCAAAGATGGTGGAATGACATGATATGATTCAAATGAAATAAAGGATGGATGACATGACTTTGTCATTCCCAACTGATAGATGTAGGAGATTGAATGAAAATACAAGAAGTGATTTGAATTGGAATGTGATCAATTCAAAATGATTAGATTTGGTTGAAATAAACTTAAATTAATGGTTTTCCAATGTTTGACTTTGAAGTTAACTTTGGTCAATGTTGACCTAATTTAGATTTTTGGCTTCAAATAATTAGCTTTGGTTAAATTTTTAAAAGTTGACCAATTTATAATTAGAATTAGAATGTGATTCAAGATGAACCTAATTTGGCTTTGATTGGCTTAGTATGAGGTTTAAGATAGACTTGATTTGGATTTGATTGGATTAATATATGCTCAAGATGAAGATTATTTAGATTTTATCGGCTTGGTACATGGTTCAAGATGAACCTAATTTATCTTGATTGGCTTAAAGAAGTAATGTGGTCAAAATCAATCCAATGTGGACAATGGATTCCAATCTAGATTTAGGTCTAAATGGGCTTGATTTGAATGATTTTTAATTGAACAATATAATGGTACCACACAAATAGTGTAACATTATAATCAACCAAAATAACAATAAGATGGGGTAAATATGACATGAAAATTGAGCAAAGTAACAACTCATCATGTAAATGAAATATGAAAACATTTGGACATGATTTGACTTGATTTGGTTTAATGTTGTTCAAAGGTTACAATCAATACAGGTTATGATAAAAATAAAACAAGTCATTTCTAAAGAACAAGCCCTATTTTTAATGGTAATATGGATGTGCAATGTGATTGTATCCCATGAAAATACCTTACTTAAAAATGGTGATAAATTGATTGCACACAATCCTCACTATCAACTGATACATCATGAAATCTTGGGGGAGATTGGTTTCCCTTGCACTAAAAAATTATTTATAGGTGATGGTCTTAAGCTAAATTTTTACAAGGATGTCTATATGGTCCCCAATATACCTTATTCTATGTGGTGTTCAAAATTTATCATAGGTGAAAGACAAATGGACAGTACGGGAAGGTCTAGTACTTTTGATCTCACTTCAATCATAAAGTTCTCAGTGAAGTGTTACCATAATAGTCAAGAATCGATGGGTATAGTTTTAATTTTGTTTTGGAGCATGAAAGCTACCAATTCTTGAATGTGCTTAAAACATCCAACCACTCATCCAATAATGATTGAATACAACCTCCATTTATATATCTTATTGAATGTGTGGGGTTGGTACATGTATTAGGGAATTAATTTCCAATCTCCATGTCCTAAGGACTAATGAGAAGGTGATGAAATATTCCATATGAAGTCAAAACAAAAAGGAAATAATCATTATTTTTGATTCTCAGAACCCTATGAAAGGGCAAGATAAGAGCATTCTCTAACATTATTTTGACAAAATATAATGATAGCCTAAGTGTTTCTAATTATCAGGATCCCATATATGAACAAGAGAAGAGCATACACAAATAGGCTAACCAAAAAATAAGTAACCTAAAATAAAACTTAATTGATGTAAACTTTAAATGGTGCAAATAAAGCAAGTGCAAAGGAAACAAGTGTTTTAAGATCACTAAAATGAGGTGTGGGTTCTTTGTTTAAGCATTAAACTGAAATGTGAGTAAAAACAAGTTTTTTTTGGTGCTAAATCCACTTCTTTAGCTATTGAAATCTACAATAAACAAGTTAAGAGTTTGAAATGTGGTCTTTTGTAAGTGAAACATATGATAAACAAGTTAGATTTTTAATATGTTCTCTTCGTTGGGCAGCTTGAAAGCAAAATTTCAACACTCTTTTACCTTTTATTTATGAAATTTATATGCAACATGAAGCCAATATAACTACATAATCTAAAAATTCATGAGAAAACATGTGGTTTTAAAAAAAATCATCAAAAATAGAGTGTGGATGACCCTAAATGAGCCTTCGAAAGTTGGACAGTTTATTGCATGGTGATCTTATCATTTTATAGAGCCATGTCACTATTTTTAGGGATTTAGTAGAGTATTTTTTTAAAATAATAGAAAATATCAGAATAAAAGTGATTTTACCAATTTGTAGAGTGATCCCATAATTTAGCAAAATGATCTTGCTATTTAGCAAAGTGATCCTGTCATTTTCTTGAAAATACAAAAAACCAAAAAATAGAGTGGAAAATGATCCTGCTAATTAATATAGTGATACTATCAATTACGAAAATAAATATTTATAAAATTTAGAGTGTTCTTGATGACTCAAAAAATAAAAACATGAAAAATTTAAGAGAAAATGAAACAAAAAAAATCTCAAAAATGATATTTTTTTAAATTTTGAGGGTCCAAGAATGTTCCCAATAAGGTTGTGGGGTGCGTTGATCCCATTAGGCATGCTAAATGTAGATTATTATTACAATAGGGGTTATTTTATTTGTTATAACATTCAAAATAATAAATTGAATAAACAAGACACCTTAGGCATAATCCCTTGGATTGATCAAGACATAGAAGCAAAGAATAAATAGAAAACACAATCAAAATGATTATACCTTCTTCATGGACATTCCTTCCAAGATTGATTCAAATTTGTTTGTGCCTGGATTATAGAGATAAGAGCCTTCAACAATTTTTCAAGTGCATTTCAATGACATCTCCCCTTGCCTACAATTGTTTTGGTTGAAAAGTGGAAGAAATGTTGGATCTTTTCAATGGATTTTTATAGATTTTCTTAACACAATTTTTTTTAATGCCTAGAAGGTTCACCCTCTATTTATAACCTTATCAAATTGATTATAACCATTGGATTAAGGTTAATATGAGTGAATTAGAATCAATCAATCTTGGATGACCTATGACATTAATAATTGTGGTTGAGTTTGCATATATTAGGCATGGCTTGTAAATTCTAATATTTGTTTGATATTTTATAAATGCTTGACAACTTTCATGATGATTTCATGATCCCTGATATTTTCCTATGATGTTATGTTAATGTCAACAACCAATTGACCACTTACCAATTAACATGATAATTGAGGAATAAATCCAATTAATTAATTTAGAAAATAGAGAATTCCAAAAGCTATGGAATTTCCCATTTGAGAAAATTTAAGTTAATTAATAAAGGTTAATAACTTAATGAAAAGTGATGTGACTTTTGAAAGTCAAAGAATTATTTGACCTAATTAATCCAAAATGTCTCTTTCATAGTCAAAATTTAACTCAAGATAAATTAAGTGAAATTAACAATTGTGTAGGGTGAATTGCCCCACTTAGGGATGCCCTAATACATATTAGAAGATGCACACAAGATGTGCAAAAGAATTTGAAAGTTTTAATGACTTTATGCATTATTACTAGAAATGATTAGAATGTGTGATTCTGACACTAAATTGATGAAAATGAAGTGTCTACACATGGATTATGTAAAAATTGGCCCTTGGTACCCTTTACCTTTCCTACCTTGGTTTGGTTCATTATGCATTGTGGTACTTGTGTTTTTTAGGAGTGATTCTTCACATGGAAGTAAAAAACATGTTACATGTTGTAATCCCTCTAATAGAGTCGACTGATCTAATTTATTGTCTTACATTTGTTTTCTCCTTTTACACATAAGTGTTCTCTAGTGTTGGACCCCATTTAGGAGGTGGATGTGTGGAATTGACTTTAGGTATTAAATGAGGCCTTGGAGGTGATTTTATGCCTTGGTGGTAATGATTTCCTTGGAGGTGACGTGTTCATATTTAACAATGTAGGATTTGATGTGTAGACACTCCACTTTTATCACTTTTTTGTTAAGTTACAAAATAAAACAATTCCAAGAAATTGCATGTAATCTGGTCTAAAATATTCTATTCATCTAATGTACATGTTTTGAATTCATGTCAAGGAATCTCTAGGTGGGACAATTCACCATATTATATATATTCAATTATCACTCTAATTAATTTATCTGATGAATTATCACTCTAGTTAATTTCTCTGTTCAAATATCATTTTGATCAATTTCTCTGTTCAATTATCATTATGTTCAATTACCATTTTGGTCAATTTCTCTGGTCAACTATGTTATTCTGGTCAATTCACTAATTCCCCTTTTAATTAATCTGGTAAATTGATTTAGCTCACAAAATCATATTCCAGAGAAATCATATTCCAGAGAAATCATATTCCAGAGAAATGCAATTAATTCACTCTTCTATAAATCATTCCTTTAAATTATATTTCTATTACAAATAAAAATATAATTTCTTTTCATTTAATTAATTCTTATTTTTCTCCAAAGGCACATCTTCATTCAATAAAGGATATTGATATTCTTTGGAATATGATTTTGTGAGCTAAATCAATTTAATAAAGTGAATTAATATACAAGATTATTCTCCACCCTTCATCTTGGAGACAATATGAATGGACCTTAATAAGTCTTGTGGGATATTTTAGGAGCATTCTCAACCCTTCATATTGGAAACAAGATGAAGGGCCCACATTTGTGATCCATGTACCTTCTTTGGAATGATTCTCCTCTCTTCATCTTGGAAACAAGTTGAAAGGATTATATTAATTTTTATTTTATATTTTCAAAGATCATCCTTCACCCTCAATCTCTATTAAGATGAAGGGCTCACTTCAGTGATCCATATGTTGATCCATATGCATTATTGAGGACTCTTTTACAACCATTCATATTTATTTCAAGATGAAGGGTCCTCATTGATCCTAGATCATTATAAATAGTGTAGACACTTAAAATCAAACACCTTGTGTTGATTTTAACCTTATTTTCACTAAATCCCTAATCATCTCTAATCAACCCTAGTTTTCCATAATCATAATTCATCATCACTATTTATCATACTATTCACTACTCACTATTCACTATTCATTATTTATTATTCTTAAATTAATCCAAATTTAATTAACTAATCTTTCTCTAATTAAAAATTTCATAGATTTTGAAAATTCATAATTTTTATAAATCCAAAAATCAAAACTATCCTCACATCCCTGAAGACTCCACCTATCCCCCACCATTATAATTTAATAATCTTATTGTCCTTCATGATATAATATAATAATCCACCTCTAATCTCATTATTTTCCATGATTTTATTTCCTCCAATGTAATAATCCACCTTTATTCTCATTATCTTCCATGATCTGATTTCCTTCAATTTAATAATCCACCTTTATTCCCATTGTCTTTCATGCTCTAATTTACTCTAATTTAATAATCCACCTCACATCGACTTACTAATTTTATATCATATATTCCTCTCAAATAAATTATATATTCATTTTTAGGTCCTACATGTCCTCCACTCCAATTTTTAATTCAAAATTCTCATTATGAATTAAAAATTACCTTTTATTCTCAGCCTTGATCTTCATTTCAAGATGGATGGTTCACATCTATTTTAAAATTCTATAAATTGGACGTTCTTCATCTAATTTAGATAAGCTTCTTCATTACAAAGCTATTCTGCTAGTTGTCTCTAAAGATTATTTATTACAAATTTACTATGTTAAATTTATAAGGGAGTTGCATATTTTCCATCCTATCACATCTAAACAAATCCAAGCCATCCAAAGTTTATATATTGAAACACTACCCAATTCCCCTTTGCTTTAGAGATGATTAAGCAAACACATATAAGAGAGAAAATCAACTCAAAATCATAATGGAAGGAGCTTATAAGGTATACTTTTGTATTTTGGTTTCTTGCATTTATTGCTCTAGCTTTAGTTGATTGAGTTTAGAGTATATCTCACTTAGTTTAGTGTTTTCTTAGCATAATTTGCATCTAAATTTCACTCACACATTTTTCAATCTTTGAAGTTTTTATTAGCATCCTTATATTTTAACATCATCTAATTCTTGTTTTTTCATTTTTAATCCCATTTTTGGGAGAACTACATTGGCTTGAGGTCTTTTTGGACTATGTAGGTAGTGCTCTATTATTGAGGTCAGCTTAGCCACCCCTTTATTTTATCTTTCTATCTTTCCCACCTACTGAACTACATGTGGCCTAAAGTTTATCCTCTTTATCATGGGTTTTTGCACCATTTTCAATGGTAAGAGTGTTTATACTATGTAGTTAAAGATCGGGGCCATGGGTCCCCTACAGTGAGTTTGGCCACTATCTCCATCATTTCCATTCATCCAAAATGTGATTTTATTTTTTCACATTTATATCTGTAACTACATGGTTATTCAAGGTTTCCTCATCAATCATAAATGTTGGCTACCAAAAGCCTCAACCCTTGACTAGGATGTTAGTCAAGTCATTTGGTTCATCTTTAGGTGTCAATTGCTCTAGTTTTTATTTTCATCTATATTTTATTTTCATTGTGCTTAATTTGTTTTCATTAAGATTGCTTAATCTTTATTATCTTGTCATGTGTATTTTTGGTCTTGTCATTTATTTGTTTTATCTTAACCTCATCTTTTTTGTTTATGTTAACTTTTTCTTATTTTTGATTGCATTCATCTTCTTTCTAATTGTGTTTTTATTTATTTTTATCATTTTTTGATTTGAGATTATTTTGTGTATTACACTATAGTGTGATTATGATTTTTTCATATCATGATGCACTCTATTTTACACAAATTAAAATCTTTTCATTCCTTATACATAAAATGCAAATATTCATCATGATGATTTCATATCATTTGTGATTATTATTTTATGCTAAAGTAAACATTAGGTTGATCAAATCTTACTCATCTATCCATGTTCAAATTTCACTGCAAGGCAAAAACAAACACAAGGCATATATTTAACCATCTATACAATGTATATCCATGAAATCAATTTACCCAAATGCCTTTCCAATTCTTCCTCCCTCTCTTTATTGTCTAGCCCTCTCCCCATTCAAATATTTTTCCCTTCAACCCATCATTTTCATATTTTAAACCCATTTTAATTCAAATTTTAGGCCATAATCAATCAAAATACTATAAATATTTATCACTTGATTACAACTATCAATTTTGTAAAATATTTATCTCAAATTAAAAAATCTAATTTTTTCATGTTATAACTCACAGCTCACCCTCATCAAGATATATCTTTCCCATGTCCACTCACGTGACACTTGAGTCCTGAGCACCATCCAAGCATGCAATTTACAAGAAAGAAACATTCTTTTTCTGATCTATTATCTAGCTTTTAACTAGGGTCAAATCATTTTAGACAAACTTTAATCTTGTAAGTATGATATCAATTTTTAGTGCTTCAATTTATTTATGACCTTCATCATCACCACTTCATCATTTTTTCCTCTTAAATCATTTCAAACATTCATCCACTTTCCCACATAAACATTTGAGTGGGTCATCATGGGTCACTCATTTCCTAATCAATATATGTCTCATAACATCCATTATTTCTTCATCTAATTTTTTATTCTACCTTTTCAATGACTTTTTCATTCTTTGAAAAGTCATTAATTCGTCTATGTCTTGTAATGACTTCTCAAGGAGGAGAAAAATATAGAAAATTAAAATTGTACACTTTGTGTTGATTTTAACCTTCTTTTCACTAAATATATAATCATCGCTAATCATCTCTAATCATCCCTAGTTTTTCCTAATCCTATTTCATCATCACTATTCATAATTGCTATTCACTATTCATTATTTATTATCCCTAAATTAATCTAAATTTAACTAAATAGTCTTTCTCTAATTAAAAATTCTATGGATTTTAGAAATTTATAATTTTTATAAATCTAAAAATCAAAATTATGCTCACATGACCTAAGGCTCGATCTATCCCCCACCATTGTAATTTAATAATCCTATTGTCCTCCATGATCTAATTTAATAATCCACCTCTAATCCCATTATCTTTCATGATCTGATTTCCTCCAATTAATAATCCACCTTTATTCTCATTATCTTCCATTATCTAATTTCCTCCAATTTAATAATCCATCTTTATTCACATTGTCTTCCATAATCTAATTTCCTTTAATTTAATAATCCACCTCACATCCATTTACTGATTTTATATTATATATTCTTCTCAAATAAATTTTATATTTATTTTTGGGTCTTGCATGTCCTCCACTTTTTAATTCAAAATTCTTATTACGAATTAAAAATTATATTTTATTCTTAGCCCTTGATCTTCATCTCAAGATGGATGGTTCACATCTATTTCCAAATTTTATAAATTAGAAGTTCTTCCTCCAATTTATACAAGATTCTTCATTACAAATCTATTTTGATAGTATATCTCTAAAGCTTCTTCATTGTAGATTTATTAAGTTTAGTTCATAAGGGAGTTTCATATTTTCCATCCAAGCCATCCAAAGTTCAAATAAAAAAATGCTGCCTGATTCTCCTTTATATTGGAGAAGATTGAGAAATCACATCCAAGAGAGCCAATCAACTCAAAATCATAATTGAAGGAGCTTATAAGGTTTAATTTTGTATTTTAGTTTCTTACATTTGTTGTTCTAGATTTAGTTGGTTGAATTTAGAGTAGATCTCACTTAGTTTAGTGTTTTCTTAGCATAATTTGCATCTAGGTTTTACTCACACAAATAGACCTTATTACATCACAATAATAATGCTCAATTTATACAACAAAGTGATGCCAATTTCTTGAGTCCCCTTGTGCATCACCTTTTCAAATTCTTCATTATATTCAACTAGTCCATTGCTTCAATAGAGATGTCTCAACATAATTGGCATTGACAAAGATAATTTGATGTTATATCTAAGTCGAATCCTATAAAAAGATGTTTCTAATAAAGTTTTACATACTTTTGATTTAAATATTATGCATTATCAGATAATATTTATATGTTCATGAGCTTTTAGGATCAAACACATTTAATTTGTTTAGTTTTTGATAGACTTAACATAAGATTTATGGAAATATTTCTTGTGAAGATTCTTAATTATACATATGGCATGAAAAAAGATAAAGTGACTAGTGACTTTATCACCTTGTTACTTAATCTGGTTATTGATCCTCCACCTGAACATCAAATAAAGGATTCATTGGTTGAGCCATTTGCTAATGTTGAGATAATTATTATTCTCAAACAACATACACCTGAATATTCTTTACAACTAGTTGTATAAAATCTCTGACAAACATTTCCTAATCCTCACCAAGTTTTTAGAAATCTTACATGTCAAATCCCATTTGAGCAAATTCCCTCTAAATAGTTGTAGAGTTCAAGTTATCTCCAACAAGTTCTTGTTGAGACATAAAATGTTTTATCTAATTCCTATGTTACCCAACACCATTTTTTTAATGTTCATTCTAATACACAAAAATGAGTTGCTTTTGTCTAACAAGTTGCTTCTACTCAGTAACAAATTCATGTTGCTCAACAACAAGTCCTTAGTCAAAATTAATAACTTCCTCCTATGTGATAATGTGTTTCCACTCCCCCATTTAATTGTACTCAATGCCAGTTTATTCATCCTACACAACATGTTTCCATTCCTTCTTTGAATCGTAACCAATACCAAATTCCACCAAACCAATCAAACCCTAACATTAGAAATAATAATTGTAATTGGTTAGGGCAAAAAATTCCCATAAATCTAAAAAACATCTAATTATATTCTTAGTCAAATAATCCCCCACCTACTTCCAAAAATACCTTATTTTCTCAAGAATTACAGGTCGTCAAAGAGGCAATATTAGGATTATAAGTCATGACTTACAATAAAAAATACAAGTTGGATCATATATGTTCATATTTATTTGATTCAAGTATTCTTTAGATATCATTTCCACCTCATTTTTAGATTCTAAAATTTAACAAATATAAGGAAAAGGTGACCCAAGAAAGCACCTAATCCTATTCTTTGTTGCTTTTCAAGAGGTTAACTATAATTATAATATCTTACTTTTATTATTCTCACAAAGTTTAGTTGGTCCTACTTTAGATGATTTTACACATCTCCAAAAAGGTTTTGTTACAACTTTTGATGACTTATTAGAGAAGTTCATTAAACAATTTTCCTATAACATTGAGAATGAGTTAACCATGGTTGACATATGTGATATCAACCAAATAGGAGGTGAGGGATTTGATCTATATCTTTAAATATGGAAAACACTAGCTAGTATATTTCCACATGCACTCCTTGACATTGAGTTGGAAAATATACTCATGAAGAATTTAAACTTAGAACTGATACTTAATCTCATATTACAATGTCTAGACAATTTTGATGATGTTATCACTAAGGTTTTTCAAATTGATAAATCTCTTATTGACTAAATATTAATTAAAATCTATTCACAAAATTAGTCTCAAAATTAGAACCAAAATTAGAGTCAACATTCCACTCCAAATCTAGAAAATGTGGTAGATAAGCCCAAAACTTTTAACTGTAATAATAATATGGTAGGAAATGGAGTTATATAAGCTAGACCTATTCAAACAATATAGTTACAACTAGTATAAAATGCTACTCAACCATAACTACTTGCTTTTCAAAGGTGGCCTCCTCCCAAGAATTAGTTTACTCAATGACCATTTGCTAATTTGGGATAGCCCATTGAGAATGTATTTCATAAGTTACTTGCTGAGAATAAGATTGGTTTTCCAAATACCAAAACCTTTGATGAAAGTCACCTAAACCAGAGTGGTATAAGGATAATGAATAATGTGAGTATCATTGACTTAAAGGACATGTAATTCATAGATGTATACAACTTCAACATCACATTAAAGACATGTTAGAAAGAGGAGAAATTAAGTTAAATAATGTTTTATCCTCTAATTCTAGTCAGGATATGGAGATCTATAAAAACCCTTTCCCTCAACATAATAACAATCAACATCAACATCAACATCAATAGAAAAATAATTGTAATCAAAATTAGGATCCCCAAACTAACAACATTGATTACCATGATACCCCTATGATTACAACATAGTGGGATGTAGCATGTAATATCATGTAGCCATGATCATGATCAATCCCCATTCCCATAATTCTTAACAAGCAAATCCCTATATTTTAGGATTAGGTCCATCTATCTTGGGAGTTCCTCCTTCTTATGATCTTCATTCTTGAGTTATTATTTCCAATTTCTATTTATTTTACTTCAAATTCTTGTATCTCTATGCTTGCTCGAGATTGTGTTGTTACAACTCAATGTGCTAAAATCATCCTTCAAAGAATTATACCTTCCTCTATTGATCATAATCCACCTTCTAATTCTAATCCTATTCTAGGTCAATCCAAACTCACGTATGCACCTGTCAAAAAGTTGTATGATCTTGTGGATAAATTGAATAAAACATTGACACATATTTATATTTTGGATCTTTTGTGTACTTCTCAACTTCACAAGGATGACTTAAATGAGATTTTGAGTCAATCCCAGGTGCAAATAAATATTACACTAGAGAAATTTCAAGCATTGGTTGGACATTTATCTCTGGGCCCATAACTGATATTTGATCAAAATGATATCTCATATGTTGGATCTTGCCACATAAATTCCTTATATATTAAAGTCATAGTTACTCATCAAAAATCAAACAACTACTCATAAAAAATGGCCTTAGACTTAATATTGTTCCACTAAAGCTAGTCCCATGTCAGGGATATACTTTAAGAGATCTCAAGAATGAAACTATCACTATCAATGGGTATGATAATACCGAGAAATAATCAACAAGTAAAATTTCCTTGCCCATCTAGGTTTTCACCAAGGAGAGTGAACTTCCCCATCCAATAGTATCAAAACAGGTTTTCACCAAGGGACTCATCTTTATCTTTACCTTTTTCCTGATCCAAAAGTACCTTGGAAAGTTTTCACTTAAGGATCTCAATGCTTCATTTTTATTTTGACCAAGGAAGTTTGCTTGCTCCCCAAAGTAGGCTGTAGAATCTAAAGCATCTATAAATCCCTACTTGTGATCACCTATTAGTAAATCATCTCTTAGGCCTATAAACTCTAAAATTGCTTCTTTATTAGAAAACTCATCAAGAATGATATCATTATCTTGTTAGTCCCAATAAATAAGGTTAAGATAGTGAAGGGTAAAGGGGAATAATGTAAATAGTAGAAACTATGATATTATAAAAGTATGGTTCTGAAGCCTAGGAGTCCACAAGTCCATGCTTGTCATATAGTGTTGAAATCAAGCCTAAATTATGAAGAATTTAAGCATATGGTTCTAGAGAATCCACTTTTGGTATCTCATTAGCCATTTCTTGAGGGGAATTATTTTAATTCTTCATATATGGTTCAATTCGAGAGTCTACATTATAAGTTCAATGATTAATTATCATCTTTTCCTATGATTCTGGATGATGATTCCACTCTTCTTATGGAAGACATGACATAAGTCAATATTGGGACATATGATGATCCTAATGAAATCAATCTTAACGCGTACCTCACTTTATAAGAGCATGAATTTATTATTGATATTATCTAATAGTTCATTAATATATTTGCTTGGGGTTATTCATGTATGCTTGGTCTAGATCCTTCATTGGTAGTTCATCATTTAGTTATATACCTAGATGTTAAACCTATTAAATAGAAGCTGAGAAATATTCATCCATAGATTGATTTCCTATTCAAAATAGATCATAAAAAATTACTTACAATGGGTTTTTATCAAACCTATTCCCTATGTAGATTGGATTTATAACATTGTTCCAGTCAATAAGAAACTAGTCAACAACTGAATCTACATATATTTCAGAGATCTCAACAAAGCTTATCCCAAATATGATTTTTCATTGCCCAATATAGATATGATTGTGGACTCTACAACTGGATATAAGATGTTATTTCTTATGTATGGATTCTTAGGCTATAATCAGATTAAGATCACTCTAGAAGATCAATCCAAGATAACATTAACAACCCATTGGGGCACATTCTATTATCAAGTCATGCCATTTAGCTTGAAAAAATTAAGATCCAATTACCAATGAGAAATGACTATTATATTTCATGACATCATGCATGATATTATTGAAGACTATGTTGATGATATTCTAAGAAAATACAGAACTTGTGTAGAGCATCCAACAGTGCTACAAAGAATATTTAAATAACTTTATGAGTATAAAGTACGTCTAAACCCTAAAAAGTTTGTTTTCATGGTTAAATCTATCAAATTATTAGGATTATTGTCTCTCATAAGGGCATTGAAGTTGATCTAGCCAAAGTTCAAGTTATTACTAAGATTCCAAATCCTTCTAATTTGAAGCAACTTTGTAGCCTACATAGAAAGATCCAAGTTATTAGATGCTTCATTTCTCAACTTATTGATCATTGCCATATATTTACACATATTTAAAAGAAGGTCATTACATTTCAATGGAATGTTGAGTGTTAAAAATCTTTTGAGAAACTTAACAAACACTTAACAAATCCTCTAGTACTTGTTCCACCAATGCCGAGGAAGATTTTGTTACTATACATTTATGTTACTATCAATGCCTTGGGAGAACTCCTAGCTGAGCATGATGATCAAGGAAAAGAAAGAGTTATTTATTATTTGAGCCATACATTAATATTTTATAATCAAAATTATACTCCAATAGAAAAAGTGTCTTGCATTAGTTTTAACTTCCTATAAGGTTAGACATTATATAATGAACAAGACAATATTGATTGCCAAAGTAGATCCCTTGAAATATCTATTGGTAAAATCAGATCTAATTGGTCGAATGGCCAAATGGGTCATGTTTTTTAGTGAGTTTGATATTGAATACACACATTAGAAAATAATCAAAGGATAAGTATTAGTTGATCAACTAGATGAAGTACCTCTCCTAGATTCTACTCCTATTCCTAATGAGTCTATTATGACTCTAGTTGAACACAAAGAATTAAATATCTATTTTGAAGGTTATTTCACATCCCATGATTCAAGATTATGACTCTTTTTCATCACACCACATGCAAATGTTATTCCAAAAGCTTTTCATATTATATTTCCATACATAAATAATAGAGTTGAATATGAGGCTTTACTTGTTAAGCTTTGTCTTGTAATGCAATGGAATATTCAACATTTTCAATTATATGGTGATTTGTAGCTCATTATCAATCAATGCATTGATCAATATCCAAAAAAAAATGAAAAGTTGGTGCCTTACAAAGCTATGGTAGATGCTCTTAAATTCAAATTTGAAGCCATTCAGTTTGAATAAATTCCTAAAGACAACAATAAGTCAATTGATGATATACATACCATTGGTTCAATGATTGTACTTTCTTCTTTTTTCAAAGAGTATCAGTTCCTCATTAAAAATTTACTTGTCCTAGTGTACAACTATTCACATTTTAAGATGATATGTGTCATTGTTGGTCCCAATTCCCCTTGGTACACTAACATATTTTCCTATCTTCATGATCATATCCTTCCACCTGATCTATCATGTAACCAAACAAAATCCTTTATTCAAAAGACTTCCCGTTACACCATAATTGTAAACACACTCTATCATAGGGGATATTATGGAACTCTACTTCACTATTTAAATATAAGAGAATCTAAGTTATCCCTTAGGGAGGTCCATGAAAGGATTTGTGGGGCACACACTAGTGGTATGGTCCTAGCTAAGAAGCTCCTCTATACTAGTTATTATTGGCCTACCATTGAAGTAAATTCATGTACTTAGGTTAATAAATGTCTAGCATGTCAATAATATGGTTATCTGATTCATGCTCTAGCACAATCACTATAACCAATCATAAATTCTTGTCCATTTTCAACATGGGGGATTGATCTCATAGGCAAGATTAACCCTACTTCTTCATATGGCCAAAAACATATACTTATTGATATGAATTTTTTACTAAATGGGTAAAGGCAATCCATCTCAATTTAATAATTAGTAAGTATATTTCTAAGTTCATCCTAAATCACACCATTTTCCATTATGGCATCCCTTCCACCATCTCAAATAATGATACATCCTTTAAAATTAATTCGCCACCCTTTGTTTTGAGTTCCATATCAAGTATAAGTTTTCCACCTCTTATTACCTTCAAGATAATGGCCAGGCAAAAACATCCAATAAAACACTTATCAAAATTCTCAGAAAGACTATCAATATATTTGGCCATGATTGGCATTTAAGAATCTTCCCAACCTTATGGGTGTACTATACCAATGTCAGTACTCCTAGTGGTGCATCTCCTTATTCCTTGGTTTATAGATTGGAAGACATTCTTCCTATTGAGATCAAAATACCCTCCCTATGTGTTACATTATTAGACATCCTTGATGGAGACAACTGCTGAGTGGATAGATTAGTAGAGCTGGAGATCCTAGATGATAAAATGCTAGCCACCCTAAATCACCTTAATTCCTATCAAAATGGGCTATGTCGGGGATATAACAAATGAATTATCTCTTGAGAGTTTGAGCTTGGTGAAATTGTGCTCAAAGAAAAAGAAAACATAAATGTTGAATGGGAAAATAATGGTAAGTTTGAATCTAATTGATTAGTCCCTTTCATTGTTATAGTTACCTATGGGTCTATTGCATATAGATTGGTTACTCCAAAAGGTGATGAACTAGATGAGCCAATGGATATTATGCATATTAAGCACTTTCATGCTTAAGTTATTGTACTCTTTTCTATAAATGTTCTTCCTTGGGGATATCTATGTTCTATTATGTCTTCTTTATTCCTTTTAGCCCTTAATTGGGAGAATCCTTTCATTAATCCTCACTTCTCATTCCTATTACCACCTTGATCTGATTGCGATTAACCAAGTATAACATGTTAATCAGAGCAACATGAAACATGAGCATAGTATAATTAAAGAATGGTTTTGTGTTGGAATCTATTTATAGAAGAAATGTCACTATGTGGAATGTCATGATTATCTGACTTATATGAATTTTATTGTTCCTTTGAGTTCTTAGAAAATTCTTGAACACATTCCCTCATTGACTCTTATTACATCCCAATTTGTTGTTATAAAAGGGAAAGTTATATCCTATTCCAATTTTTTATTGAGTGGTACTATCTAAATTGCTCATGTATGGATAACCTCTTCATGTTCCATATTCACTATTGAGTTCATGCACCCACAATCTGCATTTCCTTTGCTAGGTGTTTCTAGAGTTGTCTATTTCTATTTCTTGTACATTCTTTGGTCAAAATACTCTTGTTTATATCCTATTCCAAAAATCCCTAAATAATTCAAATATTCTAAAAATCCCTAAATAGTAAAAATATTCAAAAAATCTTAAAAATCCAAATATTACCTTATGTAGAAAACCCTAAAATTACATGATTTAGTTTCCTCATCTGTGTCCATATCTAATGTCACGTGATTGATTACTTTTCATCCTATTACTCAACTTAGCTTTCTAGTTTCTTGTTTTTAGGTAGCACATACTAAAGTGCCTCATTGGTTATTTTCATTTCCTTGTGAGTATGACATTTCAAAAAGTGGGACCAACTTTCATGATCTCATAATTTTGTGAGCTAAATTCAACACTCTTTCCATTTTATGAGTTCACTTTTTACGCTCTTATCATTTTATAAGTTTAACCATTCTATATCAATTGTTCATTTCTTTTCCCTGATAATACTTATCATTTTTGTGCCCAATTTGTAGTCAAACTACAATGGCTTAAGGTCTAATTCGAATATGTAGGTATTACTTAATTTTTTGAGGTCAGTTTGGCCATCCCTTGTCCCATGCTATTAACATTTATGATCATATCTCTTTCCATTTTGAAAATCCTGTTCTTTATATTCTCTCACTATTTTGCTAGTCCTTATTACTATTTTTCCTTTATAGTCTATCTTCTTAACTTGTCATCATTTTTTTTCAATCCCAAATCCTTGGGAAAACTGCATTTGGCTTAAATTCCATATAACTATGTATCTAATGTCCACTTGTAGGCAATATTTGGAGTCAGCTTAGCCACCTATTCCTTATTCTTTTATTCCCCCTTCCCTGGTCACAATTGCTATATCATACCCTTTGTCTCAAAGAGTAACACCTTATTATCACACACACTCCTTTATAAATTGAATTATTTATTTATTTTCACTTGTGTGTTTATGTGTTGATTATTTTTTTACTTATCCATATCTTGTTTATTACTTAGGTGCCTTACTTTAGTACATTATGTTTTTGCTTAAGTCTTGATTATTCATATCATGATTTTGAGTTGTGAACATTTGTATATGAATTGGAATTAATTTAAGTGCATTTTATTATACATTTGAATATTATTTTTTCATATCTTATTTTAATTTGTACACATTTTTATTTTGAATTCAAGTTGTTACACATTTTGACAAACAAATGTTATCATAATTCTTCCTAGATTATGATACATGTTGTCATGTACAATATAAAAATCAAGTTTCAAAATGGTTTACATGTCAATGCCATCAATCAAATACATCTCTATCTATCTAATCCAATCCTCAAAACTAACAAACATCTAGTCTTCTGATCAATACTAAAAGAAAGAACATCTATAAATCAAGGTCATATCCATCATGTCTAATCTACATATAAGAAACATAAGCAAGTGAAATAAGCATCAAATGAGATAACACTGAATATCATAAATTTCATATATCAAAATGTCAAATGTACACATAAATAAAAAAATGGGGCATATACATAAAAAGAGAGTACAGATACATCTCCAATCATCTTAGTACATCTTATAAATCAATACATCTCATGGATGAAAATGTGAAGCTATACAAATAAACTCTAGTTATGACTATATCTAGTAGCTATATCCTAAGGATCTGCATGCTAAGAGTTATCACTTGTCCTATCTTTTGGTGGGTTAGGCTATGAAAGAGGACCTATGGTTGAGGATCAAGGTAGTTGTTGAGCTATTGATCTCACTAAGGTAGAAGTCCTATGCGATCGACCTAATCTAAAAGATGATCTATGTGTAATATACTTAGAAAATTTAGGCCTTCTATATGTTATTGGCATTGTTGCCTCATATAATATCTTGTAGTAGCTCACCTCATCCTTAACTTTAAGGCTCTTCTCATAGATCAATAATAAACCTATCTCCATCATAACCACTTGGGACTCATCTTGCTCCATATGTAGCTTAGTCATCTTTGCTTGTGTTATATCCCTCCCAACTCATGATATATCTCTCACCACAAATTCATTGTTTAGATTGACCAATTCACCATTATTGGTGGACCAATTCATCATTTTCTTGCAATCTCTCTATGTCATTTTAATGTTGTGATTTTTTCATTTTTAAGGGCCAATTCACCAATAAGACTAACCAATTTACTATTTTCTAGACCAATTCACCATTTTTTATGATGAATTCACCATTTGCATGGTTGAATTCACCATTTTAAAAGGATGAATTCAACATTTTATCTACTTTAATATGTGTAGAGTAAAAATTTACTCTATGTTTCATTCTATTTTTTAGCTGCACACTGCCAAATTTTATCCTCGCATTCATTGGTTTGAGATGGTGAATTCATGATACAGAGCACGGGCTCTATTTTCCTTTTGATTCATTTTTGCCTAAGTGTTGAAGTCGAGTGGAAGTTACCAAGTGTCAATGTCTGAGGCATCCTTTCTCAGTAGAAACTGCCAAGTGTTGTAGTCTGAGGCATCTTCTATATGTCCTGTGAGTTGGTTAGAATGTGCCATGTGTCTCTTAGTGGCTCAGTGGAATGCACCAAGTGTCATCATATGTGGTTTCATATCGGCACCCACATTTCATCTCTTTCTAGTGAAAGGTTTCAAAAGCTAAATATCAAGATTAGGTAGAAAGTGCCAAGTGGCAGTCGTAGAAGGTCTCAATGTTGCTTTTCTAAAAGTGATGAAAGCTACCACGTACTCCAGCAAAATAAAGCAAAAGCCACCATGTGTTTCGGTCTGAATTATCTTCATCTTTGCTTTGCTGATATAACAAAGACTATGGTGGGTCCCAAGTTTTATTTCTTAAGTGAGCGAAAGCTACCAGGTGTCACTGTCTGTGTAAATGTGAAATGAGACCCAAATTGTTTCTATGGTATAAATACAAGTAGTGGAGACTGCCACATGTCATCTTCCATAGGTTTCTAAAAAGGCAACTACAAGCAGCGAAGATCACCACGTAACCCAAGAAAGAGAAGCAGAGATTGCCATGTGTCTTTTAATGAAGAAGCAGAGATTGACACCTATCCTGGTGTCCCTTTTAAAAGAAATGCCATGAATCTTATTGTCTTTTAAGCTATTGGAGTTTTGAGAAAGTGGATAGTGACAAGTGTCAAAGGTGGAACATGGCTGAGCAAAGACATAAAAGAGTATAAGTTACGTGGAAAGTGTCGTGTGTCTTCAATAGGTGCTGTGGAATATGACAAGTGTCATTCTCTGGCATTTCCTAAAGTAATAAGAAAATTGGCTAAGTGTTACTTAGCCTTTAAAGAGAAGGGAGTGTCTTACAATCTGTTACAGCCAATGAACTGCCAGAAGATGAAGCATTTCAAAATTTATAAGATATCTTTTGTTAGACACATTCAGTTAGGGAAGATTTGATTTGAGCCATTGGATTGGGAAAAAGTAGGACAATCTGGAGTGGATTTGAGGCTATAAATAAGGGTGCAAAGGTCACCAGAAAAAAGATCCATCATAAGAGAGAATTCTGAGAGAGATTTGTTGTAACAAGTTTAGACTTTCTAGAGTTGTGGCTAAGTAATATCATTTGATTTTGTCTTGTTTTCTTGAGTTGAAAGGTTTATATGACTGTACGTGTTTCTGTGCCTTTTGTATGACTGGAAGATTCAAATAAGAAGATTGAATCCTATGCTTTTGTTGATATTATCTGTGTCATTTGCAAAAGTAGTCTAGATTGTAGATTTTCTAGACCTGAGATTAGGAATATCATTTGCTTTTATCTCATTTTCTTGAGTTGGAAGGTTTACATAACTGTACATGTTTTTGCACCTCTTATGTGATTGAAATATTCAAATAAGAAGATTGAACCCTATGCCTTTGTTGACATTTTCTATATCTTAGCAAAAGAAGTTTATGCTATGAGCCTCTGTTTCTATTGTTTCAATATTTTACATTGATCATGCACTTGTTTGCTCTTAAATGTAAATGAATCCTACATATAGTCTCACTGTGCTTAGGATTAAGGTCGAATTACATCTCCAGCGCATCGCCATAGATTAGATTTTTTTCTTGCATTGTGTTTTTGATTTAAATTCCTATCCCTTTCCCCAACATTTACTCAATTTAAAGAAGAGCCAGCTTCTCTAAAATTTGGAGGTTGTTTCAAGATGCAAGTCCCACATCTTGAAACTTCCCATTGTTGTTGATTAGAATCAAATGCAATTTTAAATTATCAAAAAAATTTGGCACACCTGGTGGGACCAATCTTGAAGTCTCTTTTAAGATTGCATGAACCAAAGATCTATGAGAAGTCATAGCTGTGGACCAGTCACCAGATCACAATCTACTACAAATCCAGGTATTCTTTTGCCACCTTTGGTAATAAGTCCAAGAAGAAGAGCCAACCAATTTATACCAATACCCAGAGCCAATATGGGAGCCCTTATACCCCCAAGAAATTATGTAAACTGGAACACTGGTAGTCCATTAGTCCTCCCAACACCACCAGCCATTTGGGATCCTATCCCAGTGAATGCCCTAAAAGATCTACCTAAATTCAGTGGGAAAGATTTTAAGACACTTGAGGAACATCTTCAAGATCTATTAGATGTTTGTGATATACATGTTGTCACACAACAAAATGTGGCCATAAGATTACTAGCAGCTTCTTTTAAAGGGAAAGCTTTAGAATGGTATAGGTCTTTGACCCCAAATACCATTTCTACATGGGATCAGCTTAAAGATTTGTTTTTCGAGAGATTTGTAGAGAAGGGTGATAAGTCTTCTTTGTTACAATAGTTAATCACCATTCAAAGGGGACCACAAGAAGCCATGACTGACTTCAATTTCAGATTTCAAAAGACTTGGGATAGAATCCCTGTTATAGCTAGACCATTACCAGGTATGGCCATAGTGTTTTATCTTAAGGCTTTGAATTCAGATATATCTGTTATGATTCAGTCATTTGGAGGACACACTTTGCCAGAGGCTTATGACTATGCTGTCAGAGCTGAGAATAATTTGATAGATGCTAGAAAATTACCTCCAAGGCCTCCCATGCCCATATTCCCAGAAATTTACTTGCCATTACCTCAAGAAGTCCCTAAATCTATAAGCCCACCAGTATCTATGTGCACTTACCATCAACCATCTGCTAAATAAATTGTCCCCACTTAGTCATCTGAGCTAGATGATATCAAGAATATCCTAAGGACATTTTCTAATGAGCTGATCAATATAAAAAGACAACAAAATACTTTTTCTAGGCCTCCATATCAAGGCTATCAAGGAAACAGATTTTCATCTCAGTCAAACCAATATCATGGTCCTCCAAAACAAACTAATCATTAGCTAGCAAACCAATTAGTTGTAGTCCCCACACCCTCACAGACTATTCCTCCCAATTCAAATAGGGTTATTGTTCCAGGGTAAAATAATTATGTAGATAACACTAATGCCTGGTGTTTCCCTTGAAACAATTCCCATGCACCTAGAGATTATCCTATGGGTAATCTACAACAAAAGGTGGCAGAGCAAAGAAGAATGGATGGTCAGTTTGCAAGTTCCAGTGACAATCAAGCTTACCAATCTCTTGGTATGCAGAATTCAGTCCTAATGGCTCAGATGCAAGGGATGTCCTTGAAAAAAGAGGAAGAAATATCCCTATAACATGCTTTGTTCTCATGGGTTGAAGATGAAGAATTAGTTTTCTTGAATGAAGCATCTACCTCCAAAAAACTGGTGGTGCAATCTGATTATTATACTAGATCAAAGAGAAGGATGGCGAAACAACCTGAGATTATAAATAGTCAATTCATGGAGAATCCTCCATTTCAAGGATAAAGAAACACTGTTGTCAGACAAGAAGTGCCTCAGATAGTACAAAATCAAGGGACTCTAGCCCAAATTCAAGAAAAAACAAGATACCCCTATTTTGAAAAGGCTCAGACTCTGGGACCAATAAATGTGGTGGATCAATTGAAGAAGACTCTAGCACAAGTATCAATATGGGATATATTGGCTATTCATAAATAGAAGACACTACTACAAGAAGCTCTCCAAGGCCAAGCAGTGCCCAAAGGTACTGATACCAAAGAAGGAACCGCTGGAAAAGAAAATCTCAAAGATACAGTCCATTTGCAAACAATAGCCCTAGTAAATTATACAGTAGAGGTAAGCAAGACCAAACCGGATCCCTTCTATTTAACCCTAATAGTTGGTTAAAAACTACTACATAATGTGATGATTGATTCAGGGGCTAGTACCACAGTAATGCCCAAGCAAATAGATGATACTTTAGAGATTAAGTATGAACCACTCACTAAAGGGGTCATACAGCTAGATGGCAAAGCAGTACAAACCATAGGGAGAATTAAACAACTCTAATTACAATTATATGCTTATCCAAATATAATTGTAAATCAAGATGTAGTAGTGATAGATATACCTCCTGTCTTTGGCTTATGTTTGTCAAGAGACTTTACAGCCAAAATAGGGGGATATATGTCCCTTGATTGGTATCATCTCATCTTAAGAACCAAATACGATTCAAAGATGAAGATATTGTCTGAACCATTATATAAAGATCACATCATGAGCAAGCCTACTACAAAGTCAGAAGCAACCCATGCTATGATGAATAAAGAAGAGAGGGTCTTTGTCGAAGAGATAGGTGAATGGACTGGGTATAATCAAGAAGAAGAAAATGATCATTTATTAGCTATGATGTAGAGTGATCCATATGGAAATTACGACTCTATTGGTCTGGGAACTTACATTATACTTGATGAAGATCATATAATTCCAAATGTTTTAGAGGAAGAAAAGTCAAAAGATACCTCTTCTATTAATCCTTGGGTCTCTTATGAATTCCAGATTCCTAATGAGAAATCACAAGCATATATTTTGACCCCTGATGAAGAAGAAATAATCTCTGACTTTCTTCTTACTTTGCAAGATGATGAGGACGAGCATGGATAATTCTTGGACCATGATTTAAATGATTTGTTTGAAATCGTTGAATCTGGTTATATCATTTTTCAAGTTAGCTGTGAATCGGTTACAGATAAGTAGAATGGCATTGAGCCTCAATTGCATGCACAAAATTATTGCAAACTTTCAAATTTTTCCTTTCAAGATATCAATAATTTTGAAGTTATGAAAAGGATGGTCATGCAATAGGACTAGAGTTTGAAGCAGAAGAAGTTAAGACAATAAATGATATATGTTGAGAGGTTTCTATCGAAAGCATGTTTGACTCAAACTCACTTGAATGCAAGCAAATTAAGGAGGCATATACTGAGGGTAATTCACCAAAGTCATACCCAATTAGATCACTTGTATGGCAACATAAGCTGACTTATCATGAAAAATAATTTAGAAATTCTACTTTTGATCCAAGAGGGAGATAAAGATGCTTCATTAATGTAGTTAGGTAGTTTCCCTTTTCGTATTGTTTTGTTTTCTTGCTTTGTTTTCCCATTTTGTTGTTTTCCTGCTTTTCTTTTAAATAAGTGTTCTTTGAACATGTAGTCGATAGCTCAAAATTTTCAAAAAATTCTCTAATACATTAAATGTCTTCCAAATCTATAGAAATCCCCAAGGTACCTTGTGCTACCACTTGCATAACGTGTCTATCCCACTGTTCCATAAATATTGAGTAGGATCCGCTAACGGTTATCAGAGTTTAATGCCATTTTGAGACTTGATAGGTCAATAAATAACTCTTAGCAAGAGTTAAAGTTTACAAGTTCTCAAATATTCTTGCATCTGCATGAAAATATCCTACTACTTGCATTTTTTGTGCTTAGTAAACTTGCTTCAGCGAAAGCATCTCTGTTTTGAAAAAGTTCATACAAGTTACCACAAAGAAGGTACAAAGATGGAGGGGGCACAATCTTCAAAATAAGGAGCCAGGATGTATGAATCCCTTGATAGGTTTCTTATAAGTAAATCATATGCTTCAGCTCCTGCACAGCCATTGAAGAACTATCCAAGGACTAGGTTTCCTGAAGCTAGCCCAGCAAGTGATTCAGCGAAGATAAAGGATTATGCAGATGGCATAATGGATCCAATTATTCAGAAAACCAATAGCAAAAATATTAAATAGGGGGCACATCAAAGGTGTCTACAAAGGGCCAGAGTAGGGAAATTTGAAACATTCACCATGAGGATATGGACCTTACAACTGGCTCAGCTCATTGTCCCAGCTATGCATTCATGCCCCAACCTGGTTAAATTATGTGCAGACTGGCTCCATGCACCTTTAGGCACCATTCAACGAGTCCCATTCATAGTGTAAATCACACCACAAGTTATCAGGGATATGTTAGCCCTACATCATGATAGTTCAGCTACATTTCCCACTGTGGCTAAGATACAAAAGATGTGGGCAAATATCAACACTTAGACAAGGTTCTTGAGATCTGAGTTACAGATGGGTGATGATGATACTACGGTACCTACACTCCCTTCACCAAGAGCTCAATTCACATAGGTTAGCCAAGATGCATTGTCTATGATGGCTCTAATCTTTGAAAAGAAAGATGATATGGTAGCATATGCAGAACAAATGGCTATTCTTTTTAGGCTGAAGACTATTGACAAAACCCAGGAGTATCAGCTTGACTTTTTAGAACAAATTGCCTTCTTGATGGTAGAACAATTGGCTCATTTTAGATCAAAAGGAGTGTTTAGGTATTCTTCTTATTTGTTCCACCTCATGCTATTTCAGAACTCTGAACTCTTTGCCCAACATATGTATCTTAATATGTATGACCCAGATTTTGATCTCCAAAGGACCATCCCTGTGTCTACATGGACACACATTTGGTCAAAGACTAGTGACCCATATGAGTTCTGGGAATAATTTGTCACTCCTGCTTTTTGCCATCTTAGTCCTAAACCAATTATGAATCGATTATTCCCCAGTGTTTCAAATCTTCTGGCTAGTTGCCCAATACCTTGTGATTTCTATTTTGGATCCCACCATATCATTATAAGAGTCCATGATTTTTGTGGGGAACCGATATTACTACCTAAAATCTTGACTCTTAGGTTAGCATTCCTAGAGGTCACCAGACAGGTATCCATAATTGACAATGAATTTGGCTCAGGAAAGAGGAAAAGAAAAATGTATAATTTACCATGGATGACCAATGGCATGGTTTTGGAAACCAAAGATGCTGAAGTTATTTTGCTCAAAAAGCTAGCCTTTCTAGGTTTCCTTCTAGTAGAAGACAAATGGGTTTATGACCCAAATGATTTCATAGCCTCCTGGATACGAACTAATAGAGTCACAATCATAATTGCACATAAGATCCACCCTTTTTGGGAAACCAAAAAAAATCGTAGGGAATACAATCCTGGATTTTATGTTGAGTTAACCGACTTGCCACTTCCATAGAATAGGCCATGGGAGACATTATATGTTAAGCAGAGAGAGTATGATCCTAAAGTTAAAATGACTTCTGGCTTAAGGAGAGCTTTAAAGAATAAATATTGGGATACTGAGAAGATAGAGGCCTATTGGAAGTATAGGTAGGAAATTTGTCAAACCACCCATTCTTTCAGGAACGTAGACACAGATGACAGATGGGAAGAACTATGGGATGAGTGTCATCTCTCCCCTGCATCTAGCCCAGAGACAAGTAATTTATCGGGTGAAGAACAAGAAGCTAGGGTCAGGTCAAGCCAAGAGTCACAAGCCTTAGAGTAAACTACAGCTACAACAACTATATTAGTTTGGCCTCAATCACTTAGCACCATAGAAATGTAGAAAAGCGTGGTGCCTTCAACATCACAAGCTTCCCCATCAGCCCTAGTTATAGATATTCCCAGTTCCCCACAAGCACCATTAAAAAGAGCAAAAATGCAACCAAAAGAAGAGACACCCAACAAATAGAAAAGGGTGCAGTTTTAATTAGCTTCAAAGGAGGAGATGGACACCTCACAGTAATCACAGGGTACTGTAATTGCTCCTCAAGTAAGAACTATTCCTCCCTCTCCTTCTCAATCTATTTCTTCCCCTATCACTTTTGCCACTCCCATTTCTCACTTCATCCCATCAGTGTCACCTCAGGCTTTAACATTACCTCATTTCTCCCCTTCTATTCCCAAGAAACATTTCCCTCAGATTGCCCATAGCCAACAACTGGCTATTCAATATGGTCTTCCACAAAGACATCCTTTTGTGGGTGGGCACATTGCCTCTCCTTCCACCTTCCAGACCCAAGCAAATGCTGCTAGGAAGGCAAGGTAAGCCCAAAGAGAGAAGAAGAAGATTAAGGAGAATAAAGCTTTGGCTACGCCCCATTTAGCAGTAATTGATGGTGACCCATTTTTCACCAAATGCAATAAAGCCAGTTGAGAAAATGTAGCCAGAGGACTACATGATGAATGCAGTAGCTATCGACATGTCACTCTTTAGGCCACAAGACAAAGTTGAGCTACTGATTGAATCCACTTCTACAATTACTAAAGACTACTTGAAGATATCAAGAAGGCTATAGAAGATGGAAGTTGAGCTAACCAAGGAAAAGGCAAACTATAACAGTTTGACCTCAGAGATTAATATTAAAAATAATGAAATAGAGAATCTAAATAAATAGTTTCAAAATACTATTTCTCTTCAGACTCACCAGGTAGTTCAGGGCCAAAATGATTCTTTAAAGGTAGGGCTCACACAGGTAAAGGATGCAGTGATGACCCTTAGGTGCAAAAAAGTAGTGCTGTAAGAAAAGAGCGAGGAGCACCTATTGCAGGTTACCCAATTACAACAAAAGATAATGGCCTAATAGAATAATGTTGTGGTCATAATAGCCCGATTTCATTTAGAGCAACAAAGAGCAGCACAAGTGACACTAGAGCTGGCCAATAGGCTAAAGAGTGTTAGAGCATTAAGTCTAGTAAGGGAGCTATACGAGTCCATGTGGAAGAGAATCTCTTCATAGATTAATCAGCTCAGGCCTTCTCTCACCTTCCTGCTAAATGCACAGGAATTGTGCAAAAAGGTGGAGAGTTCAGTTGTAAATACTTTGGCTACAGTCTCTGAAAGAGTAATGGACTCAAAAACATTACTGCAAAAGCTATATGATGCAATAGATGCAACACTATCAACAATAAGAATCAATGATAGAATGGTTGCTACCAAGCAGGTGAATGAAGTTCTCAGATGCAATTCCATGGCCAATAGTTGCAAGGAGCTTTTGGATGTCATGAAGGAAGGAATCAATGAAATAAAATAGCATGTTGAAGATCAAGTGCAACTAGGTTTTCCTTCTCCATTTCCTAATGATAACACTGTGCTAATGGTAGAAGAAATTGAACCTTTGTTGTTTTCCAAATAGAAAGATCAAACAGTTTTCCAGAATCTAAGGGATGACTCATCAGTCCCTAAAGTAGAAGCTATCTTGGTTCCTGTTTCCCAGCTCGAATTCAAATTAAAGGCTATGGTTCAAATTTTGCAACATTTTTTCACACAAGGATATTATTAACCTTGATTTAGCCTTCAATGAATTACAGAGTAAGCAAGGGTTATCTAATGAAGAGTGGTCCACCTACCAGACAACATTATTGAAGCTGTAATTTTGAATTTTTGATCTATCAGGAGTCGTGGGTTCTTTTTGAGTAGGCCCAAAAGTCCTTAGGGTCACCAGTAATTATAGAGTAAAAATTTACTCTACGTTTCATTCTATTTTTCAGCTGCACACTGCCAAATTTTGTCCTCGCATTTGTTGGTCCAAGATGGTGAAGTCATGATACAGAGCATGGGCTCTATTTTTCTTTTGATTCATTTTTGCCTAAGTGTTAAAGTCGAGCGGAAGTTGCCAAGTGTCAATGTCTGAGGCATCCTTTATTAGTAGAACTACCAAGTGTTATAGTTTGAGGCATCTTCTATATGTTCTGTGAGTTGGTCGTAATGTGCCATGTGTCTCTTAGTGGCTCAGTGGAACGTGCCAAGTGTCATCATTCACAGTTTCATATCAGCACTTGCATTTCATCTCTTTTTAGTGAAAGGTTTCAAAAGCTAAGTATCAAGATTAGGTGGAAAGCACCAAGTGGCAGTCGCAAAAGGTCTCAATGTTGCTTTTCTAAAAGCAATGGAAGCTACCACGTACTCTAGCAAAAGAAAGCAGAAGCCACCACATGTTGCGGTCTGAATTATCTTCATCTTTGCTTCGCTGATATAGCAAAGACTATGGTGGGTCCCAAGTTTTGTTTCTTAAGTGAGTGGAAGCCGCTAGGTGTCACTATCCATGTAAATGTGAAATGATACCCAAATTTTTTCTATGGTATAAATACAAGTAGTGGAGACTGCCACATGTCATATTCCATAGGTTTCTAAAAAGGCAACTATAAGCAGTGGAGATCACCACATAACCCAGGAAAGAGAAGCAGAGATTGCCATGTGTCTTTTAATGAAGAAGCAGAGATTGACACCTATCTCGGTGTCCCTTTTAAAAGAAATTCTATGAATCTTATTGTCTTTTAAGCTATTTGAGTTTTGAGAAAGCGGATAGCGACAAGTGTCAAAGGCAGAACATGGCTGAGCAAAGACACAAAAGAGTATAAGTTACGTGAAAAGTGTTGCGTGTCTTCAATAGGTGCTATGGAATATGACAAGTGTCATTCTCTGGAATTTCCTAATGTAATAAGAAAATTAGCTAAGTGTTACTTAGCATTTAAAGAGAATGGAGCGTCTTTCAATCTGTTACAACTAATGAACTGCTAGAAGATGAAGCATTTCAAAATTTATAAGATATCTTCTGTTAGACACATTCAGTTAGGGAAGATTTGATTTGAGCTATTGGATTGGGAACAAGCAAACAATTTAGAGAGGATTCGAGGCTATAAATAAGGGTGTAGAGGTCACGAAAAAAATATCCATCATAAGAGAGAATTTTGAGAGAGAATTGTTGTAATAAGTTTAGACTTTCTAGAGCTGTGGCTAAGTAATATCATTTGATTTGGTCTCATTTTATTGAGTTGAAAGGTTTATATGACTGTGCATGTTTTTGCACCTTTTGTATGACTAGAATATTCAAATAAGAATATTGAACCCTATGCCTTTATTGATATTATCTGTGTCATTTTCAAAAGTAGTCTAGATTGTATATTTTCTAGACCTGAGATTAGGAATGTCATTTGCTTTTGTCTCATTTTCTTGAGTTGGAAGGTTTACATAACTGTACATGTTTTTGTGCCTCTTATGTGATTGAAAAATTCAAATAATAAGATTGAACCCTATGCCTTTGTTGACATTTTCTGTATCTTAGCAAAAGAAGTCTATGTTGTGAGCCTCTGTTTCTATTGTTTCAATCTTTTACATTGATCATGCACTTGTTTGCTCTTAAATGTAAATGAATCCTACATATAGTCTCACTGTGCTTAGGATTAAGGTCAAATTACATCTCTGGCACATCGCCATATATTAGATTTTCTTTCTTTCATTGTGTTTCTAATTTAAATTCCTATCCCTTTCCCCAACATTTACTCAATTTAAAGAAGAGCCAGCTTCTCTAAAATCTGGAGGTTGTTTCAAGATGCAAGTCCCACATCTTGAAATTTCCCATTGTTGTTGATTATAATCAAGTGCAATTTTAAATCATCAACAATATGTAATAAATGTTATTAAATGTAAAATTCATGAAGAAAAAATGGTACTAACTAGTAGTCCTACACTTTGTGGTCATATGTGCTCTCACACATGTTCTGAAAACACCCTTGATCATGGTCTATGGGCCATTTTATCTAGGTCACTCTAGTAGTAAATATAAAAGGTAAAATTTAAAATGAGAGGGTGAAAATGAACAAAATTTCCATCCTATGGTGAATCTATAACCTTTTATTTCAAAACAAAAAACCCCTATGCACTATTTTTCTTTTCTAGAGGTTTATTTTTAGCCCCAATATCCATTTTCCCCCTCATTTTCACCTATATCTTTCATTTTTTCTCCCCTTCTATCATTTCTATGCTATTCTTTCATCATTTTAAGGCTTCACTTAACCAAAAATTATTGAATCTCCCCTTGAGGGGGCATCTAGGGCTTACCAAGCATTGCTTTAGAACATATTTGAACCCATTTACTATTACTTTTAGTAAATTCATCAAAACTAACATCCATTAATTTTTATTCTAAAATAATTTTAATTACTTTTTATTCTTTGAAAATATGATGCTTCATCTACATCTCACAATGCCTTCTCAAACAGGGCAAAATGTAGACACTCCACTTTTATCTCTTCCATGTCAAGTCACAAAATGGAATGATTTCAAGCAATTGCACACAATCTAGTCTAAAATCTTATGTACACCTAATGTACATTTTAGAATTCACCTTAGGGCATCTCTAGGTGGAAAAATTCATTGTATTAGATCTATTTAGTTATCACTCTAGTCAATTTCTCTTTTCAATTATCACTCTAGTCAATTTCTCTATTCAATTATCATTCTAGTCAATTTATCTCTTCAAATATCATTTTGTTTAACTACCATTCTAGTAAATTTATCTTGTTAATTATGATGCTCTAGTCAATTCACTAATTCCCCTTTCACTAATAAATTAATGTAATTAATTCCATCTTCTATAAATAATTATTCTAAATTATATTTCTATTGTAAATAGAATTATAATTTTATTTCATTTAATTAATTCTTCTTTTCCTCCAAAGGGGCATCTTCATTTAAGAAAGGATCTGGAGATTCTTTGGAATATGCTTTTGTGAGATAAATAAATTTGATAAAGTGAACTATTATACAATATTATTATCCACCCTTCATCTTGGAACAAGATGAAGGGCTCTTAATGAGTCTTGTGAGATATTTTAGGAGCATTCTCAACCTTTCATCTTGGAAACAAGATGAAGGGACCAAATTGGTGATCCATGTTCCTTATTGAGAATTATTCTCTTCCATTCATCTTGGAAACAATATGAAGGGTCTAAATGGACTCTCAAATAAAGATCGTAGAAGAAGAATTATCGACTCTTCATCATGGAAACAAGATGAAAGGGTTATATTAATTCTCATTTGATATTTTTCAAAGATCATCATCTATCCTTCATCTTGATTAAGATGAAGGACTCACATCAGTGATCCATGTGTTGATCCATGTGCACTATTGAGGACTCTTTTACAACCATTCATCTTGATTTCAAGATGAAGGGACCTCACTAATCCTAGATTGTTATAAATAGATATCATTACATCATAATTATAAAGATCAAGTTATATAATGAAGTCCTAAAAATTTATTGAATCCCCTTATGCATCACCTTTTTGAATTCATCATCAAATTTAACTAGTTCATAACTGAATGGATATGTCTCAACATAATTGCCATTGACAAAGATCATTTGAAGCTATATCCAAGCTGAATCCTATACAAATATGTTTATAATGAAGTTTTACATGTTTTTTATTTAAATATTATGAATTATTAGTTAATATTCATGTAATTATAGGGTCTTAGGCTTAATCATGTTTCATTTATTTGGTTTTTGATTTACTTTACATAAGATTTTTGAAATTATCACTTGTGAACATTCCTAATGACACATGATGAATATGGTATTTCTTCATTTCATACTTCCTATACCTTTCCAACCTCTATTTCAATCCCATATTATGTAAAGATATCAATCCACACTTAGATTCCTTAGGATTGACTTGCACCTCTCTCTCAATTTGGGTGTACTATCTACATTTAACTTTTTCACCCTCAAATTGGGATGCCCTACTAGATACGTCAGGTTGTCTTATTCTTATTTTATATGGATTGTTTAAATCATGGATGTTTATTCTTCCTTTTTTTTTTTCAAGGCCTCCCCATAATATGTTGGTTCAACATATTCTTAAAAATGTGTCCCATTCATCCAATTTTCCTAAAAGTTGGACTTTTTTTTGGATTTGGTTAGATCATTAGTGGGCTCTTCCACTTTATTCTTTTTATTTGTAAGCTTTAGTGTGTAAGTAAAATGTGAATCATTTCCATTCATTATTTCAAATTTTATTATGTAAATTAGTGTTGATTCATCCTCATAGTCTTCATCATCTAATGAAATTTCCTTTTTTGGGTACTTTAGTATATATTTCAACACAAGGGTATCCTCATCAATATTTTGTCATCAACCCTTTTGCACTAAGAATTAATAACCCTATCAATTCCAAACACCACATACCTAGTCATGATCCCATATGGTAATCTAATACATCTTATTTATCCTTCATTTGAATTCACTTTCATAAGTGAATGATATATGACACAAAATTATGCATAATACCCATACTATGTTGGTATTCCATTTAGAATCCTCCATTAATTTCCAAATATCATGATGAGGTTATCATAACACCAAGCCATCTTGATTTTATAAGTTTTGGTTATGTCCATGGGGAATGTGTGCACCTTGTATAAATAATAATCAAAATCATCCCACACTAGATCAGAAAACACTTTTTCATTGTGCCAATATTGGATCTTGATTTCATCACATAGGAGAAAAATCAAGATTGTCCCCATCTAAATGTCCTTTGAAAATGTGCCTACTAAAAAATATTCATAAATTTAACACACAAAATTTATTAAAAATTATTAATATAAATATGATGGATTATGTATACTACTTATTTGTTGGCATAACTCCAACAAATAATAATAGATAGTTTAATGTTGATTTGACAAACAACCATGCACATTAAATGGTCCTCTAACTTATCAATTTTGATACTTTAGCTCCTTGGAAATATCATCCACATGCTTGATTAAAATGGAAAGCTTAATATTTTATACCTTGTATAATATTTTAGTGGTCCTTGAAATGCTCGTGAGAGTTAACTTTAGCCTTCTCCCCAAAAAATAAAATTTGCCTTAGTGCACATATGAAATCAAAAATTTCATTAATTTCTCTGGTTTCCTAAAGTATGTAAGTCCATATAATTGTATCACTTCACCTATAATGTGTGATTGGTGATTGATTAATTCATGTCAATTTCCTTACACTTAGGTACCACTTTAGTTATAATTTTTTAGTTCCCTCATTTTTTCACTTAGCCTTAAGCTTTGACTATGCTCTAAGGGTAACCACTAAGTCTATTTACAATTTTTTATTTTACCTAGTTGGATTTTCATCTATAAACCTAAATTTTATTATCCATGATACACTTAATTTCTCCCCATAGAATTCATTCCTCAATGCCAACTCAATATCTATAATTTTGGTCTCAATTTTTTTCTTTAAAAACCAAACCCTAATTTTAGTTATATAAATGCTTGGATCTTTAAATGCACATCCACTTTATTCTTTATAAAATGCTTTCAAGCACCTTTTTTACCTTTTTAACAACCTTCCCCATAATAATTATGTGCATGATCCTCCAGTGTATCATTTACTTATATGAATCTTCAAAAATAATATAGGCATGTCAATCCTACTGCCACGTTTTAAACAATGTGTGTTAACTTCCTTGGTGAAATTTATCTTCTCCAATGTTGTATGAGTACATAATTTTTTTATAATTTAATACTTTTCATACCTAAACATCTATCATAATGGTACATACATATAAAATGAAATAATTATCCTAACCTACCTACACACACATAAAACTTTGTACACAACAACTGTTGGGAAAGAATGTCTTTTATTAGTAAACAAAAATACGACTAAAAACTAAAGGTATAGAAGGAAATAACACAAATAACAATAATTTTATGTTACATTTTATATTTCATATACCTTATTTTTAGTAACACCTCAAATATTACAAATTGCATGGTTTGATCCTACTTCCATTGAAGTTTTAAAGTAGATTTTTCCTATCCACAATGCATAGCTTGCACACACTAGTATTCAATATATCATGAAAAATATAAGGGTGCATCACCTAATGTGTAGTTTTCCAAGGTGCTTGGAATTTATAGAGTCATACAAAATCACATGCTCATTGTTGCATAAAACATTATCCTTGATGTTTTTATCATGCCACACCTTTTGCCTTTTTTTTTACACCATGACTTCACCTTGATAAGATGCATTTTTCATCTAGTTTTATCAAATCTCTTAAGAGTATGTCCAGATATTATTTTTTCATAGTCTTCTAATGAGCATATTTCACATATAAGGTACAATGAATTCTATTGGCATAAGTGCTTCTTTGTTGAAAAAAAGTTGAAAATGAGTGAACTTGTTGAGCCTCTTGGAGGTAGTTATATATGCCCATAGGATTATTGAAACCCAATCATCCTAATATTTGTGCCTTTATCATAAATCTTGTTTAGGGTTATACTAAAAAATTATTGAAATATTTTACAATCTTGTTAGCATGTGAGTGATTGGAGTAGTCTTATCATGCATGATCATAAACTTACTAAGAAGTATGAGAACCATTTTAGCTACAAAGTGACTATCCTGATCACTCATTAGACTAAGGAGGAAACAATATTTTATTATGATATTTTTCAAAGATAAGCACACATACAAGGTATTAGTGCATTCCATAATTGGATTTTAATTTTCCCACCTAGTTAATTAATTCATTGTAGTTATGATATATTGTATGCTAGTTTAGTGACTCTAGAATTATTATCCTAGTGAAATACATGGAGCTTTTCTCAAAAAAGTGTTTAGATATTACTCAAATCAATAGCATCTCATCCTTCCTATTTGTATTTCCAATTCTCTGGTAGATGTCACATTTCATTCAAATTACTCTATATAATTATAAATTATAGGCCACCCTAGTCTAGAAAATAATATCTTATGCATTATAACTTCATTGGCATAGTGACCACCTATAATTATTTCATGACATTTATGCAAGATGTTTTCTCTTTCATGTTCCTTGACACATATACACAAAACCTCAACTCACCCATATTCATTTATTTCTCCCCTAATGAGGTAATAGGGTTTGGTGAATTATGTTAGGTGTTTATTATTTTTAATCTCCTAATCTCTAGATGATACCCATGAAAAATGTAACAATCTCAACCAAATATTCATGCACTCATTAAATTATATATATTTTCATGTCTATAATGTTATCCTCTATGTTACATGTTCTCTCCCCTATATTCATCCTTCAAAAATCATTTATTTCATAGTTTTTGTTTCCCAATCTTGAAAACTACTAAAAACTAGAATTCTTGAAATAGAACTATCCACCTCCAAATTTACTCATGTAAAACTAGTTTGTTGACCAAATAATTGAGTGCCTCATGGTTAATGAAGAGTATGAATGGTGTGGAAATAAATTATTATCTAAAATTTTTTAACGTATAAACTATAAATAATACCTCTCTTTTGGTTGTGGCATAGTTGTTGGGGGATCAATCCAACAATAGATTACAATTGTGACAGCAATAAATGTGGAATTAAACCAGATTGACAAGTAATTAGAATGATAATAGCAAGAATAAGAGATACAAGAAAACACCCTGAAAACTTGTATTAACAAACTCTTTACAAAAGGAATACAAATGAAGAAAGCTTCTTTCTTCCACACCTCTCCTAGATGTATAGATCTCTCAATAGATCTCTATTCATCAAGAGCTCTCTCTCTCAAGAACAATCAACTCCAACAAGCCTGGATTGATTCAATTCTATACTGTTCTTCACACACAATGAATTACAATAATTCACCCAACTACAATAATCCACTACAGAACTACAATAAGCTAGGAAGATCTAATTCTACATATAGAATTAGGAGACTTGAGCATGTACAACCAACAAGCAGTTAAGCCACTTGAACAAGGGCTCTAAAAATAGTATTGCTAACAATAGAGATGTGAGCTTGAGTCTACAACTCAAACTTATCATGCAAACACTCGCTTCTATCCACAGAAATAGCTTTCTGGACACGCAGGTAACCGACATCGGTTCCTGCTGCTTGTCTATGACTGCCGTCGATGAACCCTCTACCGACGTCGGCATCTCTGCAACTGCCTATGACGACGTCAGTCACTCCTAACCGACGCCGATGTCTGTGTAGACCCGAACCTGATAATGAATGCTCCTTGGTGAAGCTTTTAGCTCCACACCCTAACAATCTCCCACTTGGAGATAAACAGTTGCACCAGTACCTGTACAGCAACATCTTCTAGCTCCTCCATCTTCAACTCAATCATGAAGACCAACAGAAGTTGAATGAAGATTCAACTTCTCCTTTGTAACCGGCTTGGTTAACATATCAGCAGGATTCCTATCTATATGGATCTTCTCCAGCTTCAACTCACCATCTTCCAATACCTGTCATATGAAGTGATACCTTAGCTGTATGTGTTTTGTTCTTGAATGAAAGGCTGAATTCTTAGCCAAATGGATTGCACTCTGACTGTCACTATACAATATGCAACTCTCATGCTCCCTACCAAGCTCATCCATGAACCGTGTCATCCATATCATCTCCTTGCTAGCTTCTATGGCTGCAATATACTCTGCTTCTATAGTTGACAAGGCAACAACCTTCTGCAACTTAGATATCCAGCTAACCGCCGTTCCACCTACAGTAAAAACATAACCTGTAGTGCTCCTCCTACCATCCAAATCACCTGCCATATCTGAATCTACATAACCATGTAGAGAAGTATCTGAACATCCATAGCACAAGTGCTTACTGCTAGTTCCTTCTCAGATATCTAAGGATCCACTGATCTGCTTTCCAATGTTCCTTACCTAGATTGGCCATATACTTACTTACAACTCCCACTGCTTGGGCAATATCCAGTCTAGTACACACCATTGCATACATCAAACTCCCTACTACGAAAGAATATGGAACCTTACTCATGTACTCTACCTCATCATATGAATTAGGACATTGTTCTTTACTCAACTTAAAATGTCCAGCCAAAGGTGTGCTTACCAGTTTAGCATCCTGCATATTGAACCGTTTCAACACCTTGTCCACATAATCTTCTTGAGACAATATCAACCTGTGATTTTTCCTGTCTCTCTTAATGCTCATGCTAAGGATTTTCTTTGCTGCTCTCAAATCCTTCATAGCAAATGTTTGAGCTAATTTCACCTTAAGCTCAGAGATATCCTGCATGTGAGATCCTGCAACCAGCATATCATCTACATACAATAATAGAATAATATATCTACCATTATCAAATCTCTTGAAATACACACAATGGTCTGATTGACACCTACTGTAGCCATGCTCAGTCATAAACCTGTCAAATTTTAAGTACCATTGCCTAGGAGCTTGCTTGAGGCCATACAAGCTTTTCTTCAACCTGCACATAAACTTCTCCTTACCCTTGACCTCGAATCCTTCTGGTTGTTCCATATAAATTTCCTCATCCAAATCTCCATGAAGAAATTCTGTCTTAACATCTAGCTGCTCAAGATGTAAATCCTCAAAAGCAACTAAAGACAATACAACCCTTATTGAAGTCATTTTAACAACAGGAGAAAAAATCTCACCAAAGTCAATACCTTAGCTTTTGTGCAAATCCTTTTACCACTAATCTGGCCTTATATCTCATTTGTCCATTCTCACCTTCCTTCAACCTGTAGGTCCATTTGTTCTTAAGTGTTCTCTTACCAGCTGGCAATTCAACCAAATCCCATGTTTGGTTCTCTCTTAAGGACTCAACTCCTCAACCATGCCACGCTCCCACTCACTCTTAGACTCCACCTGTATTGCTTTTTCAAAACTCTCTGGTTCTCCACCATCAGTTAGCAATAAATAAAATAAAGAAGGAGAATATCTAATTGGAGGCTTACTCACCCTTTCTAACCTCCTGATGGGTGTCTGAGACTCGTCCACAACACGTTGTCCACCCAAATTCTCTGACAGTGACCGACCTCGGTCACCTGCAGACCTGTTACTGGCCGACGTCGGTTCTCTCTGACCGACCTCGATACCTGTACGGTCGACGTCGGTCTCTGTATGGCGACGCCGGTTTCTGTCCTGTCGACGCTGGTTCCTAATCTGTCGACGTCGGTCTCTGTGTTTTCCTGCAAGCGATTATTTCTTTTTCCCACGAGCTCATCTTGGACTTTCACCTCATCCAATTCACCATTGCTCTGCTCATACTGATTCAACTTCCTTAGCTGATCACAATACATCACTCTTTCATTGAAAACAACATCACGGCTCCTGATTACCTTGTTAGTTTCTAGATTCCACAATCTGTAACCAAAATCATCTGAGCCATAGCCAATAAACGTGCATCTCATAGACTTAGCATCAAGCTTCTTTCTATTTTCCTTATCTATATGCACAAAGGCTTCACAACCAAAAACTTTGAGATATGAGAGATCAACCTTTTTACCTGTCCATGCCTCTTTTGGAATACCACCATCCAGAGCTGTAGAGGGTCCTCTGTTAATTCAAGGTATACTGTAGTGTCAACAGCTTGTACCCAAAACTGTAAGGGCAAACAGTATGCAATCTCATACATCTTGCACGCTCCATTATTGTCCAGTTCATCCTTTCAGCAATCCATTCTGCTGAGGTGTCCTTGGAACCATCCTTTGCCTACGGATTCCATGCATGTAACAATAATCTCTGAACTTATGACTATAGAACTCACCACCATTGTCTGATCTCAGGCACTTTAATCTTTTACCTATTTCATTCTCAACCATAGCTTTCCAAACTTTAAAAGTATCAAATACATCAAATTTTCTTCTAATACAATAGATCCATACCTTCCTTGTGGCATCATCTATGAAAGATACATAGTACTGTGATCCTCCAATGGAAGCAACCTGAGCGGTCCCCACACATCTGTGTGAACAAGCTCCAACTTGTGCCTCTTCTTAGTAGACCCAGTTTTGAGAAAACTAACCCTTTTCTATTTTCCAAATACACAGTGCTCACAAAACTCTAGATCTATGCCTTTTAAATATGAAAGCATACCTTTAGACTTAAGAATTGACATCCCCTTTTCACTCATGTGGCCAAGCCTTGAGTGCCACAATTTAGCGTCCACATCTGAAGTAGATAATACAGAAGGAGATTTGTTAGTAACACAATTACACAAATAGAGAGTACCTTCTCTCTTACCTCTGGCCATAACAAGTGCACCCTTGGTCACCTTCCAAGATTCTGCTGTGAGAGTTACTGTACAACCCACATCCCCTAACTTTCCTGTAGAAATCAGATTTCTCTTCAAGCTAGGAACATGCATCACATCTCTCAACACCCATGTGTTGTTATTCTGCATCTTCAAGCTGCACTTTACCTTTGCCAATTATTTTACAGGGCTCATCATCCCCTAGATACACTATTCCAAAATATCCATGGATATAGTCACTGAAATATTCCCTGTTAGGAGTAGCATGAAAAGATTCACCAGAATCTAATACCCAAGATTCTATATTATTATGCAGAGAGAAAATTAAAGCATCTTGTGCAATACCTGCAATCTTGGCTTCTTCTTTTCCTTCGTGCTGATTGTCCTCCTTAGGCTTTAACCAACAATCTCTGCTTATGTGCCCCATCTTTCCATAATTCTAGCATTGTGGCTTTCTGCCATTTCTGGATTTAGATCTGCCTTTCCCCTTTGACTTGGATCTTGATCTGCCTTTCTTGCTCTTCTCTTTTTGCCTTCCCCTGCTCTCAAAATTTAAAGCATTCCCGGATGCCTCTTCTATGCTTTTCCTGCATATTTCCTCATTCAAGATAACACTAACAACATCCTCTACTTTCAAAATATTTGATGCAGATGCAGTATTACTTACTGCCATTACTAAGCCATGCCAGCTTTCAGGCAAAGAACATAATATCAAAAGAGCTTTTATCTCATCATCAAACACTATATTCACTGAACTTAATTGATTCACAATACCATTGAAATCATTCAGATGAGTAGAAACAGATCCACCTTCATTCATATGCAAATTAAATAACTGCTTCATAAGATATACCTTATTAGAAGCTTAGGGTTTTTCATACAAATTTGCTAACGTAGTCATCAACTCTACCGTAGACTTTGCCTGTGATAAATTGGATATCACAGTGGATGCTAGACTCAGTCTTATAGAACTCAGAGCCTTTCTGTCAAGAACTTCCCATTCTTCATCCTCCATGTCTTTGGGCTTCTTTGCAATACCTCCTAACGGTAAGTAGAGATCTTTCTGATACAGATAGTCCTCTATCTGCATTCTCCAGTGTTGGTAATTTTTGCCATTGAACTTTTCCATTCTCAATTTACTTTCATCTGCCATTGCTTCTCCCACTCAAATAGAAATCCCTGCAGAAACTCTTGTGAGAACCTGTAATCAATACACACTACACAAATCTGAACCACCTGTTAGTGAACCTGAACTTTGATACCAATTATCAAGCTTTGAACCTGTAACCAAGGCTCTAATACCACTTGTTGGGGGATCAATCCAACAATAGATTACAATTGTGATAGCAATAAACGCAAAATTAAACTAGATTGACAAGTAATTAGAATGATAATAGCAAGAACAAGAGATACAAGAAAACACCCTGAAAACTTGTATTAACAAACTCTTTACAAAAGGAATACAATTGAAGAAAGCTTCTTTCTTCCACACCTCTCCTAGATGTATAGATCTCTCAATAGATCTCTATTCCTCAAGAGCTCTCTCTCTCTCTCAGGAACAATCAACTCCAACAAGCCTGGATTGATTCAATTCTGTACTATTCTTCACACACAATGAATACAATAATTCACCCAACTACAATAATCCACTACAAAACTACAATAAGCTAGGAAGATCTAATTCTACATATAGAATTAGGAGACTTGAGCATGTACAACCAACAAGCAATTAAGCCACTTGAACAAGGGCTCTAAAAATAGTATTGCTAACAATAGAGACGTGAGCTTGAGTCTACAACTCAAACTTATCATGTAAACACTCGCTTCTGTCCACGGAAATAGCTTTCTGGACACGCAAGTAACCGACGTCGGTTCCTGCTGCTTGTTTGTGACCACCGTCGGTCAACCCTCTACCGATGTCGACGTCTCTGCAACTGCCTGTGACCGACGTCGATCGCTCCTGACCGACGCCGGTGTCTATGTAGACCCAAACCTGATAATGAATGCTCCTTGGTGAAGCTTTTAGCTCCACACTCTAACAATAGTTTAGTTCTACTAAAGAGATTCTATCTTAGAAAATAGATTGGGTGATCCATATTGTTGTCCCCTAGTTATCTGAGTATAGTATCAATTATAGTTTTAGATTATTTATGTGGATGTGGAAGGTTGTCTTATAATCTAGGAACTAAAAAAATTTCATAATCACAAGCTTATCCATTAGAATTTAAAATGCTTCCTACTACTTTTTAAATTAGATAAAGGGGTCATATTTTATTAAAAGTTCTTTTCTAAGTCCTAAAACATTTGCATAGATCTAGATGAATTTGTGATAATATAATGTATATACAAGGAAGGTATGAACATCCATTTGTATGCTTAAGGCTTATAGTTAAATAATTATTTGATTAATAAGCATCCCTTCTTTGCATATTATGTGTCATAGTAGAGTACAAAAGGGTATCACAAACATGTGTGTCTTGAGATTGAACAATATTTATAGTTGTTACATATATTGAACATAATTTTTAAGTCTTATTAGTGGTATTTAACCAAACCATATAAGGTTCAATCATCTAAGTATAACTACAATAAATTTTCAATGAATACCTTAAAAACTTCCACCACAATATGCAAAAATATAGTTAACACATTTTAATTCCAAATCACATCATATTATAGAAAAATGAGTAATGTGGTCTTTGCCTTATCCTCCTATTGGATATCTAGCTAATAATAATTAAAGAATCCATTTGGTAAGCTATAGATTTTGTATCCCATAATGCTTTCAAGGATATGTTCTATGAAAGGGGATGGGAATGTGTCATTGATGCAAGCTTCATTTAAGACCTATATATTTATCATAATTCACCCATCCTTATTTATATTAATCACCATCATACTTATTGAATTGAACTCTTCCATGACATATATTACTCCTACCTTCATCATTTTTTATATTTATTCTTTTTTCCTAGTGTGGAGGTTATGGTTCATCCTCTTTTACACTATCTTTGTACCCTCACATAAATAATTTCTCATTTTTCATAATGATGAGTGAACCCTTCATTTCCTTATAGATTCTTGGGAAAATATACTAGAACTCCCTCAATATTTTAGTGATGTGCACCAAATCTACATTGGTATAATAATCTCCAATAGTAAAAAAATGTGTTTGCATCAGTACCTATATTCACTTCTTTATTGTGCATGGGGTCATTGTAGTACTTATTCTTGTCAATTTGTGAATCTAAGACTCCTATTTCCCCTTAAAAATTATCAACATTTAAAT